>JAAAKG020146183.1:0-10721 GCA_010014905.2 Druon quercuslanigerum
GGTGAATAGTCTGTGAGCTTCTGGTAACTTGTGTGATCTCAGATTCACTACCTTTCCTGAGTTAAGTGTAATTTCGTACTCTGTCAGTTGCGTACATGGTAATGGGTCTCCGGGTAGTGTAAAAAACTCATTATATGTTGTGACGATCTTCTGAATTTGTTGTCGAATTGAAGGTTTTATGTGATTTATAACTTTAGCATAAGCCTAAGTGAATAACAATTACATTATGAAATAAAACCTCGATTTTTTTATTTGGCAACAATGTCTTCTAAAAACTCGTTAGGAGTCATCGAAAGTTTCATTGACTCACTCTATCAAACTTTAATGATGGGACAATCAATAAAAATTTCATTGAATGGCTTTGAAGCATTAGTGCATGAGTGTTTCAAGAACTCTATTCCTTTGGTTTTTACATTTTCATTGAAAGTTTTTTGTACTTCTTAGCATTCTTCCTACTTTTTAAATATGTATCAATAAAATTTTCTAACGACTATACTTCAAATTTATTCCATACGTTTGGACCTATCCTAGAGGGACTAGGTTATTTGAAATCTCAAAAACTAATTTTGTCCGTGGAGAAGGCTATGCATAAATAATTTTCAACTATCTTTTTTTCTATTTCGATAAATTCAAAAATAAATTCGAAATTTTAATATTTTCATTCAAAATATTTATTTTATTTACATGTTCCTGGATGACAGTTTTGACTGGTCATTTTTCATTGCAATTTTAACGTTATGTTTAGTCGAATAATGCTTTGTGACTTGCAGTTAGAAAAAAGCTACGACAAATATGAAAGAGCCAATTTAACATTGGTTTTGAAGAATGTCCTTTGAAAAGGAGTAAACAATTTTTGAAAGAATAAGTCTAACGAGTCAGTGCCAGGGAGAGCTTTTTGTATTCTTAATTTTGTTTGTATATTAAATTTCTTTCAACATTTTTTTCAAATTATGCAAAAATAAACATCTCAAATGCTTTTTTTAACGCAAAACTCGGGTAATCCGCATGATAGTTGTTATTTTTCTAGACAAGAAAATTTGTGTTGATAATCAATTCATTAATGTATTTTGCGTAAGAATTTACATTTTTAAACAAGGAATTGAAAGTGAATGATATTATATTAAAAATACAATTTTTCATTTATATTCTTAATTTAAAATATCTATAAAAGTTTTTAACACAATGATTAAAAATACTATGAAATAAATTTTTTTACGAAAAAAGTTTTAAAAAGCGGGGTTTTCAAAGAAAGAAAGCATTTAAGAAATACATTTTTGCAAAATTAAAAAAGAATTGAAAGGGGAATTAAATATGGAAATATCTTCACAAGTGAAATGCAAAAAAAGTTGGAAACACGCGTTACCCAGTGAAAATTGAGTCTGCAACCTTCCGGAAAGTATATTTTTCTATACAGGACCAGCAGGAAAAACTTTAAAGTTCACATTAATAATTATTAAATTAAATAAATAATATAATTAAAGTAAATGAAAGACTACGGTAATTTATACTTATAGGCACGTATATATTTATGAAATTTGTTAATAATTATAATTTCAAAAGAAAAAAATTACTTCATTTGTCCAGATTTTCGGAACTAAATAAATTAAATGCAAAGGAATCAATTTTCTGAAAAAATAGACTATTGAAGCACAAGATAATTCTGTATATTCCTGGGTATTCATTCATTATTATTTTCATAATTACGGTTTTAAAGAATGTATTAAGCTCAGACCTTAAAACTACAAAAATACATAATTAATTTGTTTAAAGGTAAGGTCTAGGGCGGGCCAAATATATGACAATTTTTAAAATGAGCATGGCTCGTGTCATTATGAATATAGAAATACACTAGAGCCACGTTTTAGTACCAGTGTCGGGGTTTGCCTGCAAATAGCCTTCGAACTAAAGCGAGGGAATCGAAACGTAAATAGTAGGGCAGCCTGAATCGTTTCAAATGGGAATATGTATCTATATACAAGATTTGTTCAAAAAAGGTGACCATTATTCTGGTCGAAGACTATTTATTTATTAATCAACATCTATTGTGTCCCCTTTAAAAGCGCTTTTTGGTATGGCCTTAAGCTCTTCCAGCGATGCGGTCTTTATCTCAATTATGCCAACTCAATTTGCCGGTAAATATACAATTTTATCAACTTTTATTTTTCCGGTTAATTATAAAAATCATTTATTTTTATCATTTTATAGTAGCAAATAAAATTAAGTGCAATAAAATTAAATAAAAGCAAGAAAATGGGCATCAAAATTACAGGGACGTTTACTTATTATTTTCTAAAAATTCTTTATGTGTTTTGTACTAATTTTATTTTTATTAAAATACATTTTTTTAAATTTGTATGTCCTGAGAATACTAATTTTGTTTACAATTTTTCCGAAATGTAAAATTATAAACGTTGTCGAGGATTTTAACTCATCTTGCTCGTTTACAGAAACTGTCCACTAAAATAACACGAGATGGAACTCTTTCTCGCAGTCGCCAGTCGGGATAGTTCCCGAAATCAATATTTTCCTGCCTCGTCACGCCGAATAAATAGTCGAGCGCGAGAGTTGCTCTTTGAACGTAATCTTCAAAGACGCAGAAGCTTTAACAAGCTTTTTTAGAAACCAAATTGAAAAAAAATTTTAGTGCCAATTCACGAATGTAGTCGTAAAAAGATGCAATTGTTATTAACTTGTTGTAAATTAAAAGGTAATCACCACTTAAGGACTCCTAATCAGGACCCCCCATGCATGAATTATTTTTAGTCGATGATTCTTTCTTCTTCAAATCATGAAAAATGATTGTTTTTTGTTGTTGTAAATGATACAGTTGATGAATACACAATATTTTTTAATTATTGAAAGAATCTTAATTTGCTTACACAATTTTTTTCTCCTGTAAATCGAGAAAAGTTATTATCTCCAGGAATAAATGACACAGTTAACGGGCGTTAAAGTAATATATTTTTGAACGATATTTGGCGATTATTAAAACGAATTTCGTTTGCTTAAACAATTTTTCCCCGCTAGGAATCTTGAAAAGTTAATATTTTCTGGAATTTTTACGCAGCTAAGGAACGCTAAGAGTGATCTTTTTTTTGCGGAAGGCAGTTCGCAATTATTTAAGAAATTAATAATTATTTCCCTTCGTCTTTTCATAGGGAATGTGGAAAAAATTATAGATTTTTGAATGTTTTACACTATTGGCACGTTGGGCAGTCTAAAAATTAAAAGTTCTTGGGCGAAAATTAATCCTAGAACATTCTTCAAGGAGTTACTAAACCTTAATTTACAAAGAGTTGATAAGACGTAACTCTTTTTTCCATTTTTTTCGTAAGACGGGCTTTTCTCATTTAAAACCTAGGCTGCACCACCGTAGTTCAACATAATATAGAAAATTTGGTGTTTCGGACATACATTGATCGAGTGCAAAGCGCAAAACACATTATGAGTATGTATTCATTAAAGCTGAAAGAGCTTTAATAAAATAGGATTCACAATTACCAAATGAGAGACGTCAATCGTCTAACCTTTAATACTTTTTAATTTAGAATTTAGAGACGATGACATTTTGGAACTGTTATGTATATCATTAAGGGTTTTCAAAATATTTACTTATTTTTCTGCAGAGGTATATTAAAAGTTGAAAAAAATCGTTATGAAATTACCGACAATAGTAAGTAGTCCCCAGAGTAGGGGAGTGCTGACATCTATTGTCTGTGAGGAAGTAATCGATTTTCTGCTTTATTTGTGCTGGTGATATGATGCTTCATCATTTACATTTATTCACGTGCAGTGTTTACGTCATTTATAAACTCGAATTTATCGCGTTAAAAAGAATAAAACGAAAATTTGATCAAGTTAGTTAATGCGATTTTTAAAAATTAATTAATTTTGCTAAAATGGCAACTGAGTGAATAACAACATTATTTCGCTACAATTTGATGCAGGAACAGTTTGACACTTCCTTCAGGAAAAGTGATATATCTGGAATCTCATCTTTTTTTGAAAATGATCAACGGTAAATCCTGCAGGTTTCTCTTCCGGGTAATAAGCGTTGAATTCAGAAAAATGAAGAATATGTATTCCTATGAATACGAGATTTTTACTCTGTCCAGAAGTAATCAAACGGGAACAGAAAATCTGCAAATCCTATTCCTCTCTATCGACTTGGTAAAATTTAACAGAAGTATTTATTTAAACTATTTTTTCATTACTAAATCTTTATACAACTTCTAAATTAGAAAAAATATGCAAATTTATATTTTAATAATTTATTTAAACGTGTTAACAATGCATGACAGAAATGTATTTAAATGTGTGAATTAAAATAATTTTTATTCTAGAGAGGCAGACTTGAATTGCTTATAATTAAAATTTCCAAACTTATATTCTATATAAAGGAATAAAAACAATTTATTATACATATTTTGTGAACTGTCTAGAAGGAATTAAATAGTCTCAATATATGAAGACTCTTGCGGAATACACTAGATCTTAGTGAGGTGTGCCTGTCGGTAAAATTACAAGGAATTAAATATATTGAAAATACGTTCTCTTTTGGCAATTAGAAAACTATGTGGCGGTCGCTATGGATCGCGCATTCAAGAGAATTAAAAAATCTTCACTTTTACGCTGAAATCTGAAAATATTAAGTTTTCTCTGTTCAACGCTTATTACCGGGTTAGTTATTATTAAATAAAATTTTGTATTGGAACTATAATATCATCCTCAGAAAACACACAGTTTTCATATTTCTTCTGCATTTTGAATATTTATATTGTAGTATTTTTCTCCTTATTTACTGATAATAAGTGCATCAATCTTATATAACCAATGTATAACAATCAAATTTATTAAAAGTTTGTCCGAAACAAGTTAACATATTTTCATTGGAAATTTTTTTCTGAAGCAGCTATCATAATCCTTTTATTAAGATTAATATAACATCATACCAAAATGATAAAAGTATATAATAATAATAACATTAAAAGATAATATAATTATATATGTATATAATATAATAAAGATAATAATAATAAAGTATATAATGTCAATATCAGATATTTTATTCCATACCACCATATGTTATGAACCATTGAGCCCACTGAAAAGTGAGTTTCCGAAAGTCCTTTAGCGAAATTATGCGAGAACGTCCTATGAAGTGAATGTTCGTTGATAATGATTATGATGATGATGATGATGATCACTGACTAAACATTCTTCTGTTTTATTTTCTCCATCTGTCAAATTTTCTCAAAGGCCAGCTCCTATTTAATCTTAGATCTTTGGGTACTAAATTTTGCATTGCTTCTTTCACTTTGCTATTCATGTTGAGGGGTGGGATTTTGGTTGCTTTTTCCATGATTTTGAGTGTACGAAGATTTACATTTAAAACTCTTTGAGAGATAATTGCTGACAATTGAACGTTAGTCACGGATTCTATTGTTGTCGATATGGTTGTAGATGAAAACATTCGATTGATGTGTCCCACCTGGTTGAGCTGTGATGGGTATTTTCGTATGGCGCGAGATTTGAAAGTAGTTCGTTCCAAAGTAAAATTTCATAAGTATATATATCTACAATAAATTATAAAATACATTTTGCGTTAGAGCAGTCATATCACTGAATATCTGTAATCTCTGTAGTTGCCTGAGGAAGTTAATACCGGGATTGCACTTGAATAAATAGCCTAATTTCAATCTCGATTTTTTTACAACTCCAGTTTAGTAAGGAATACGTCGGCTATCAGCAGTAAAGACCCAATTTTTCACTTCCATCTTTCTCCGTATGTGCTAGAATTCTTTGAATATATTCGAATATTTTTCAAACTGGTGAAAAGTGGTTAATAATTTTGCATTATTCGCGAATTTTCGAAAAATTCATTGAATATGTGCCCATTTATGTCTACACCCAAAATAGAATACTAGAATACTATACTTCCAGAATACTAAGGAATTTTCTTGAATTTTCTACAGTAGTTAAAAATTGTATTGATTGTACTCTATTTCTAAAATTCTATACAAATTCTTTTTGTAGGTTACAAAGTTTGGAGTTCATCAGACTCAATGATGATAAAACAGTCTCACAGCAAGTCCATTGTTCGCAAAAAGACATTGAAGATCAAGAAAAGTATGTGTTACCCGGTTCTTCATTATTCCAGCCTATACAAGAGAAGCCTAGACAAAAAATTGAACCTTCTAAAGAAATTCGAGCTGCCTTGAAAGTGCTGAATGACAATTTAAAAAAATCGAATAGCACCAACATTTCTTGTCAAATCAAAAGCGCAACTAATATTATACATCAGGAGTGGTTCAAGATATCAAGTACAGCGAACGCAAATCCTCTTGACGTGGAAGATTATTTGGATTGTTTTGAAGAATCCTCTGCTTCACTTTTGGAATATGTTGTTAATTTGACAGATTCCAGCGGAAATACAGCGATGCATTATGCGGTATCACATGGCAATTTCGACGTAGTGTCTATTCTCTTGGATTCTAAAGTTTGTGACATCAACAAAGGGAATAAAGCAGGTTACACTGCTATTATGCTAGCAGCACTTGCAGATGTTCGAAATGCTACGCACGCATCTGTTGCAAGGAGACTTTTCGAAAATGCAGATGTCAACATAAGAGCTAAGCTGGTAAGATATTTATATCATGGACAAACATGAGTCTTTAATCCAAATTTAGAGAAGGATAGTACGTGTTGGCAACTGGTACATAATGGATATTCCGAGAAAACTCGAATTATTTAGTATCTACCAGTTTCACTTGCATAAAAATATAAATATGGTCAAAGCGGTCATATTAACTGGCTTGTATATTCTCAGAATGGAAATATTAATCGTAATTTTCTATTGAGTCGGGACAAAGGTGAAAATAATAATAATACATTTAGTAATTATAATTTACTTATATATAATAGATATAATATATAAAATATATATAATATATATAATATAATTATAATTATAATTTACTGCTCAGAATATTTAAAACAAAATTAATAGTCGCTTTTCATTTAAGTAATTTTAATATTTTAAATGAACTACCCTGTGAGAACATAATTTATACCATTACCTAGTGAATTTAAAAGTTTTATATTTATTCATTAGTACATTACATTATTTTAGCATGGACAAACTGCCTTGATGTTAGCTGTTTCACACGGACGTAAATATATGACACAATTACTTCTGGAAGCAGGAGCAGCAATTAACATTCAAGATGAGGATGGAAGCACTGCATTGATGTGTGCCGCAGAGCATGGGCATTCTGATATCGTTCGACTCCTTCTTGCTCATCCGGATTGTGATCCGTCCATAACAGATGTAGATGGCAGCTCTGCTTTAAAAATTGCCCTCGAAGCTGGAAATCGAGATATAGGAGTACTACTTTATGCTCACGAGCATGTTAATAGAGGGACAAGTCCGTACTCTTCAATAAGGAGAACTCGTCGTAGTTCTAAACAAACAACACCCACCGGTTCTTCTCCTTCTGCTCCTGTTAGTCCAGCCGCATCGCGAAGGTTTCATTCATCCATGCACAGTAAAAACAAAGTGTGAATCTAATGCTGATTTCAGGTTACTATATACCTGCAAAAAATTAGGCTTGGTAGTTTGAATGGTACTATTACACTAGGTATCGTTTCCTTCAGACTTGGGGTACGACACGTCACATACTGTCAACTGTTTTTACTCTTTTGCAGCAAAAACAATAGACGATAGTTACGTTCCCTAACTTCGAGCGAAATGGAACCTCATTTTAAAATAAGCTGCAAAAAAGTTAAATCCCTGAGTTTTTACTGCGTGTATCTTTAAATGCGTCAAAATATTCAAGAAAAATATGATATTTCTACAGAAAAATATCATTTTTCAAATTTTATTACTAGTTAAGTAACTGAATGGAACAGAGTGTATCCTTAACTTGGGAACGATGTACACTTATATAATTTATCGTATCCCACTAAAAAAACGCAATATATTTTAAGAAGTTAAAAAAGCAATATTTTGTTATTACTTTCAAATTAAAAGAGAAAATGACTTTCGTTGTTAAAAATTGCAGATTTTGTTTATTATTCGGTAATGTGTACAGCAAATGTATTTTGGTCGCCTCCTCACTAAAAACTAGGCGTATACGATCCGACAGTTACACGTAATCTTTCGTAAAGTAAGTCTTTGGCATGCGTTGTAGAATTAAATATACATTTCTCAATAAGAATCTAGGTGATCCTCCATATAGCGCACAATTCAATATCCCTAGTGCATAAAATATGAGGTTCCCGACCTTTATTCACTATTATTCCTGATACTACTTAAAAAATATAAGTAATTCTTATACTAAACTATATCTTTAAAAAATATGTAATCCCTTTTTGATCCGAATTTTTAACTTCAAGAACAATTGTCAAGCAGTTTATTTGAGAAAGACATCCAATAATCATCATTGGTCCGACTGTTAAAATTTATAATAAATTACGTCACATTATATAAGATGTGACAATGTTAAACTATCGAATACTAACGTAGTAAGTATCAGTGATTTTGAAAATGATTCTATATTTATTTATAAAATTGTTAATAATATTTGTATAATTGACCGAAAATGTTTCTTCGCTCATTACTGATTCATATTTATTGTCCCTTTGATATAATGAATTCGAGTCATTTGATCTTGATTTGACTCAGGTTGAAAATTATTCTACGTTTATTTATAAATTTGATATTACTGTTGGATTTCTTGACCATTTAATATGATCGATACAGTTTATTTGAACTTATATCCTGAAATAACATTTTCAAGCATTATATTTTCAACTGTGCACTTTGCAGAGAATCAATATATAATTCGTAAAAGTGGCATGTGGCTTTTCCCAACTGCATATATACGTTTTATTTAATTTGCAAGGCAGAGTTGAAATTTGCATGCCGATTTTAGAGAGCGGTTGCGCATTTAGTAAACAGGTTCTGAAAATAGTTCAGGATAAATTCATACAAAGACCTATCCATACGAAGAACATACACAAGCCCATTAAAGACACTCTGTCTTACAACAATCAACTGAATGCGTGTGAAAGTGTCTGACATATGGGACCTATCTGCCCTTTCATATTATCACGGCTCTACTTCATGAATTAAATGGAAACAAATTCTGAAATTATTAACAAAATTTATGTCTTATGATCTTTTGCAATGGCTCAGTTTAAAAAAAATGGCCAGAACCCTTTAGGCGTCCTGCTAAATTATGTTACATTTTCAAAACATTGGGGTAGGCCTTACGTGCATAATACGCGATATTCGATTTTACTTACCTCAACTTCGAAAAGGTCAGTCTTTTTCCAATTTCATCCAATTTTAGTTAAAGTATCTCCATAGTACACCTTCCGTATCATGCAAAAAAAAAACTTTAAAAAAGCAACAAGATGAAGATTTCCTTCATTGGAATTCGGATTCTATTTCATATTTTCTATGAGAAGATGACAGAATAATTGCAGTCGTTTTTTTTCAGCGTTAAAAAAATACAGTACTTTTCATTAACATAGGCTGACGGCTTCAAGCTTAAAAAAACTATTTCAATTACTCCCTGCAATTTTAATGGCAAATTTAACGTGAAATCTGAATTGACACAAGTTAAATACCCATCTTGCTGCTTTTCAGTTTTTTTGCGTGATACGGAAGAGATACTATGTGGATAATATAAAGGTACGCTGTAGTGCATTCTTTCCGTTCATACGGTCCGCCAGGGTAATTTGAAAGAAATCCTCAGAAAATAATTTAATTATTGTATTATAGTATTTTCTCAGGCCACTTTTGAAGTAAGAATGCAACGTCCTCAACAACCTAAAGTCAAACACTTTTGTCCATTCTACAGACTAGAGTCCCTTAAGAGAGAGTTGTGTTTCCGATAACTCCTATCCTCGTTGGTCCACGAAATTGGAAACGGTTGTTTTGAAATTGGCGCTACTTTTAAATTAATTTAATATTCAGACATAGACTGAATAACAAAGAAATATAACTATGATGTAAGCTATTATGAAATATAAGCTATGATATATAACCGGTTTCACTCGAGTTAAAGTTTTGAATAAAATAATAATGATAACAATAATAAGGCAAATAAATCCTCGGAGGCTCAGTTGGTTAGGAGTTTGAACTTCACCGAAGAGTTTATTAAAAGTACTACAGCCGGTACCTCTGAAAATTTTTCTATGTACCTTTACCGACGTTCTGATAGTTTGGAAGCCACATTAAGCTGTAGGTCCTCCCATCGTGTACTTGTCTGCAGTCCAGTCTGCCAATGATTGGGTAAAAACCAGGCTTTGTCCAATATGTCGGGTACACTGCTCTCATCAGATCACTTGATTGCATTATAAAATTGCATCCGTGACTGATGTAAGAACCGGGACAGCCCCGTGTAAACTAATCCAAAAATATAAAAATCCAACTCTAAAAATAAAAATGCCTTCGACATGTTGGGCAGTAACCATCTTAAGCCTGTGAAAACGTTCAAATTTATAATAATAATATTACAGTATAATAATATAATAATAATCTGTGAAGTGTTGGATGGTACCTGTCTTGAATTTTAATTTTTGAAATATATATCCTGAGTGGAAATTTAATTTCGCATATGTTTCTCTCCATAGAAAAGTTGTATCTTTTTTATTTTTCGAATTATTTACGAAAAACTGTTTTTTTCTCTGATCAAAATATTTTGATTTTT
>JAAAKG020146184.1:0-60579 GCA_010014905.2 Druon quercuslanigerum
CCTTGCTAGGCTAGTGTTCACCGCATGGGCCACCGAAGCTCTTCCAGAGTGCGAGGCGGGAATCGAACCCGCAAGCCCACCCTTTGGGTGGGTCCAAAGCCTGCGCTTTAGCCCCACGATGATAAATGTACATTAACTGATGTCTCATTATCACTAGACTTACCGGCTTTATCATTGGTACATTCATTAGCGATGTGCCCAAATTTGTTGCAAGTAAAGCAATTTCTACATAAGCTTTTGAACTTACAGTCTTAAGATTCCTGTCCCTTTCTACCATAATTACAGCAGCGGACACTTCCGATATTCGTAGTAGAAGTCATCTTCTGGTCACCTTTCGATTTTGTCTTCCCTGATGAATTAGTTCACTTTGCTTGTATCCCTTCGTACGTCATTAGCTGGTCCTTGAGGTCCTTCAAGTTATTTGCCCTAAAACCAACTTTGTTGCTGGTGTCGTCTGTGGTTCCATCGACGATGTAATGCATTAATGCATTTGTTTCAATTTAAACTCGAGAGGCCATTTATTTCATATTCAAAAACGACTCTTGAGTAGATTCTCCTTTCTTCATTTTTACCACGTCTATATTCAACCTTTACTCTGCTCGAACAGGTTGGCCACACCGCTCAAGAATTTTTTTGTCAAAAACCAGTTATTTTAGATCATTTATATAGAGTCGGGGAGTCTTCAAAATAAAAACTCCATCTTTTAATCTGATAGTTATCATCGCTATCAAAGGATCTAATAGACTTTTCAACGTCCTTATAGTATATGTTCAAAATGCAAAACTGAACGTCGTCTCACAACCTCTAGATTTGCAGCTGTTCCTTGTGCGTCATTTTTATAACTATTGCGACTCCTATTTTCTTCGACGTTATTATCATCATCTCTAACTTCAAAGCTACATTGCAGGTACGTCTTATAACCTCATCCTTCGTGCCGCTGTAATCCAATTCGAGCAGATCACATATCGACGTTAAATCAAGGTCTGCCAACCTTTGCCTCGCGTAGTTCAATTTAACTATATGCTCCTCTGAACCATCCGGAAAATTGAAGCCACTAAATTCTCACAATTTTTGTCTATTTCCTCGAACGCCATCTTGTTCAAAAATAAACCTGCAGAGCGCAAGTATTCCTGCTTTTGAATATCTCTTGATTTTGTTTTCAGTCGATTCAATTTTACTAGGATTCTCTATTTTTAAATGTGTTGCTAAAAACGTCGAAAGTTGACTCTAGGTAACTTGAACGATCGATAATACCGCCTTTTTTCACTAACGATAAAATAATTTTCACTTGTCACTATGAATAAAGCAGATCACGTATCGACCCGTACTGCTTTTCTTCCACGTGTCTCAACTGCTTTCATTCTTTTTTTCCTGAACACACATAGATCCACATGACTACACACTTTTGCCAGAATTTCACGAAATAAAGTTCACTAAAGGCCTTTGAGTCACTTCGTCCGTCAAAAATAAAAAAAATAAAACAGTCGTAAGCCGTCGTTTCGAATTTCTCCAGAAATGCTTTGTTTCGCCGTATGACCTTGAACGACTATTTCTCGGTCGATTCTCGTCGCCTATTCGACTTTATAATCGATAAAAGCGTCTCTTTCGCCCGATTTTACGCAACTGTGATCCAGAGTTTTTTCGCAAAAGGAACACGAGGCGCGAATCGCTTGGGTTTATTAATCGCGTCACGAATACTTCTGTACGAGAGTCCGCTGCTTCTTATCGCGACCGAGTCCCCAAATTTGTAGCAATTTGTGTTAAAGATAGTTTATTCATAATATAAAAAACGAGCACGTCGCTTCAGCTTCAGACTCAGGCCTAGACTTTCGCTGTTTACAAATCGCTTTGCTTACGCCCTCTTACGGGTTATGGTTGAAGCCACGTCCCGAGAAATACAAAAAATGTTTCCTAGTCGCAACTCTGCATCAATTATAACTTTGATGTTAATTTTTTTGTTTACATGGTTTATACTCAATATTTTTTAAATATTTATTAAAAATTGTGAAAACATGCTCTCTTGATCCGCTGGGGTTAAAGCCTAGGTCTTTCAGATTTCCATATATCAGACCGAAAATCTGAAAGACTTGGCTTAGAACATCAGCAGAGCATGATATCATTTGTTTTACAATTTTAAATCAATTAAAAAAATATATTGATTACAAACAATGTAGATTAAACAATTAACAACAAAATTATTAATATAATTCCCGAATCGGAAGACTAAGATTAAAAAAAAAAGATCAATTATATTTACCAATGGAGTTGATGATAAGCGTCAAAGATAAGATGGAAGTATGGACAATCCACATATTTTGCAATTAGAGGAATAATTGATGAATGTTTCAAAGCAGAATTTAATTAGCAATGTATCTGCCAAATATTCTAGAGCTTGATTACACAACTATACAATAAATGTATCGTACAGCCGTTATCTCGCATATCTCAGGCCTAAAAATAAACCTTCAAAGATATTTACTTTTCATTAGAAGATAAAAGAAAAATAGCGACTAAACTCGTTAAATCTGATATCACGATTTTGATTGTCTTTTACGTTCTAACGATATTCGTTTCTTATTTGAAAAATTTATGTTATCTCTACTCAATGGCCGATTCCTATCAAAAGTTGTAAAATTATTCCTAAATTGAAGCATCAAATATACTAACTATTGTTTAAATAAAGTTAAACGTACAAACATGTACAAGTCGTTCGGGACAAGCACTATTAAAATTTTGTAATTATTAAACAAAAAAAAATGTAAAAGGTTCAATCTTTAACCCAAAAACAAAGTTTTCAAACCAATATTATCGATTTTCCACACATTGTAAATTTTCAACTAAATATTTGAATTTTTTAGCAAAACATTCTCATTTGCACTACACGATAATAAATAAAAACAGATTAGTGTTTTATTTGATTTTTTTGTAAATACAATGTTTCTAGAATTCTTTAATTAAACTCTCCCTGAAATTTTGAAGAATTTTAAAAAATTCTGAAAAATTGCTTTAAAACCATTCAGATACTTTTTGATAAAATTGGAAAGATTCTTAAAGTTTTTTAAAAATATGTTCTTCAAAGTAATTTTTCTAGATAAAAATGGATTTCAAGTTTTTCCCTAATTCTTAATAAAATTTTGTTATTTTATTGAAGCCTTTTAAAATGCTTGAAAAGCTATCAAATATCATTTATATATCTTTGAAAATAAATTTATTGATTTGAATTTGTTTAAATCTACTATGTAAAATATTTAAAACATTTAAGGTGTCAAAATGATAATCAAATTTTGTACAGCCTTGAAATTTCTCTTACCCTTACTAAATCGTTTTTAAAATGTTGTAATCTTACAAAATTTGAAAATTCTTTTTAAAAATATTTTACATTTTTGTCAATATTCAAAAAAGGCGCTTCACACGTTATTAAATATTTTTCAGTTTTCTCTGAAATTAATTCAAAATTCTTTTAAAAAAACAGCTTTTCGAATTTCGAATAAATTATGTATAAAAAGCTAAATAATGAAAAACTTTATTATTTTCTGGTTATTTTTTAAATCTTTCAAATAAAAAAAACTGCCCTAAATCTTTTGAAATCCATTTTTGAAAATGTTGTAAACTTTTGAAATATTTTAAATGATTTAAAAATAATCGCTGTAAATAAGAGAATAAAAAACAGTCCATATGGTTAGTTATTTTTTTCTCCTGAAGCCCTCCAGATTTTTTTGAAAGCTTTTTAATTTCTTCTTTAACATCTTCAAAAATCTATCATATAAAACATTTAAAAAAATTTTAACTTCTAAATGATATTCAAATCTTTTAACAGCTTCTAAACTTCTCTTACACTTACTCAAATTGTGTTGTTTAAATGATATTTTAACTTATTAATAATATTTGCGTAAAATTTATTTTGCTTTATCTTACTTTACTTTATTTACTTAAACTTGATTTTTTTATTTACTACTTAATAATATTTATACTTAAAATGATTTGTTAAAAGTAAATAATAAAAAGGAAAGTAATAAATATTTTCTAAAAGAGTTCTAATTTAAAAACAATATACTGGAGATGAATTAAAAATAATATTTAATTTTTTTGGTGTTAAACAATATTGGTGGATCACATCTCACCTTGATAAAGAATTATCTGTAATATACACGATGGGATAGTTAAAATTGTAGTATTGAAGTTTCAAAAACTTTTAAAAGCAGCTTAGTAGAATAGGTCATCATTTTCTCCTAAAACAAAATAAATATGAACTTGAATGTTATAAAAACTCTAAAAAATCACTATGCGCCTGAGCAATTATTTTTCAACTTAAATATTTTTTAAGGCAATAAGAAAAACTTTCATTCTGAATTTTTTCCAAGAAACAGAATCTGAGGCATTGAGAACAATCAATAATTTATTTTTTATTACATGTTTCCTTAAATTAAGTTAATGGTTTGGATGAAAAACGATCTGTGTCGTCAACAAGTACTATTTTAAAATTTTTTGAGACTGCTTGGCTTAAGGGAGCTTCCCTGATTTCTTCTGGAGTCATGACTTCAATTGCATCACTGTTCATGTTAAATTTAACCCTTCTATCAATCGGAATTCGTGCTTCGTATCTTATTGCAAATATTCCACGCAGACGTTTATTTGGCGTGAATATTGCAAATACGTCATCATTGGACGTGGATAATACCAGCTTTTCTTCAGTTGGCGTGGGCTCAAGTAACTGATTTTTTCCTTTTAATCGAATTTGTGAATTTTGAGGAAAAGTGTATTTTTTAACTTCGAAAACCCGTTTCGGATTTATGTTGGAAATTAGTCGAATAGATCGAATTTGTCGCATTTCATATCCAAATAAGCGTAAGGGAGCAGGAATGGCAGGAGGAGACCTGGATCTGACACGAAGAGCAGACTCTTGAGGTGGAGAACGCCTGACAGGCGAGCCGGAAGAATGTGGTCTGACAGGAGAAAGAGACTTTGAAGTAATATTTTGTCTGTCGGGAGAAACAATTCCAGAACGCGGAACACCAGGAATTGGAGCGCCATTCGGTAAACATTCAAACTGTAAACCCAACCCTGTAACGAGAAAAATAGAAGTAGAGTGCTCCTAAGGTCCTCTAGGTTTAGAGAGTCTAGGTTTAGAGAGTCTAGGAGTTTAGAGATCCTCTAGGGTTGCGATTCAGGCGACCATCCAAGTGAATTGGTGGGTGAAACATGGAAGTGAGGAGAGTTTACTAGGGTGAAGTGGAAGGGGCACCTTAGAATGAACGGCTTTGAGTGGGTGCTGGTTGTATGTTTATATTAAGATATTTGGCGAGTAATGTTTGGGGAAAGATAATTGAGGTTATGTTACACAAAAATTTACAAACAATTCCCCACCACTTCTCACCACTTCTTCCCGCCAATTTCACTATTTTTCTCGCTTGCACCTCCCTAGTTTTAGTGGGCGAAATATTCACCCATCGAGTGACCCCACTCTTCACCTTAGTAATCTCTGAACAGTTCACTCGGGTGAATCTGAACACTCACCTAGCACCATGGAACGGCTACGAGTGCACTTAAGTATACTCTGGTGGTCGCCTGGAACGCACTCTAGGTAGAGTTGAAACAAAAACTTTTAAAGGGCGCGAAAGTTTGAAAGTTTCAAAAAATACCTGTAAATTACAAACTGAAAATCGAACAGTTAAACTTTTAGGTAAAAGGATTAATATTTTTATTCAAACAAAATTTTTGAAGCTGATTATATAAACTTTTAAACAAAAAACTGAACCTAACCAAAAACTAACCAAAAAGATAAAAAAAATTTATAAAAAATGACGCATCTTTAATAATATATCTCAAATTTTAATCAAAAAGATAAATTTTTTATCAAAAAAGGCACTTTTTCTATAAAAATGATAAGTCTTTACCGCAAAAACTAATTTTTTAACCAAGTAGCTCAAGTTCTAAAAAAGAAGGTGAAATTACAGTCAGATTAATTTTTGAGCAAAAAAGTCTAATTGTCAACAAAACATCTAAATTTTTACACAAAAAGATTAACTTTAATCAAAAATTATGAATATTTACCACCAAACATGCATTTTTAACTAGATAGTTAAATTTATAAGCATGAAGATTTTTTTCTACCAAAAAGACGAATTTTAACAAAATAAATCATTTTTCAGTAACAAATATAAATTTGTAACCGAAAACTTGAATTTCTAACCAGAAAAGTGAATTATCAGCCATAAGAAATAATTGTCTACCAAAAAAGACGAATTTTCAACCAAAAAGATGAATTTTTAAACACAAAAATTAATTTTCTTTAAAAAAACATGATTTTTTAACATAAAAGTTAAATTTTTAACTACACATGATTGCTCTTCAACCAAAAATTAGAGATGTTAATTTTTAGTTATGAAAATGATTATTATTTAAGCAAACCAAGTCGAATATTCAAGAAAATGAATCAATTTTCAACCAAACGAATACACTTTTAACCCGAATTATGAATCTTTCACTTAAGTAAATGAATTTTCAATCATTAAAATTAATCATTTTCTAACAAAAAACACTAATTTTAACAAAATAAATGAATTATTAGCTAAAAAAGATCAAGTTTGAACTAAAAATTGGAACAATTAAATTTTCAATTCAAAGATATAATTTTTAACCCAAAAACTAATTTATAACAAAATAATTGATTTTTGCCTGAAAAGATAAAGTTTCATAAAAAAACTCATACGTTGAAATACAAAAAAGGAAATTTTAAACACAAAATGGAACAGTTTATTTTTCTTAACTATTTTTATTTTTATAATTGATTTAAGTTATTTCATAATTTATTATTGTTCATTGAAAGTTCAGCTATTTTCCTGAAAATTCCTCTTTTTTGGGAGAAAACTAATCCTTTTAGTTGAATAACTGAACTATTTTGTTAAAAATTGTTTTTTTGTTTAAAAAATAATTGTTTCTATTGAAAAATTTAACTTTTTCATTTTCAGTTCCAAATTTATCTTTTTTAACAAAACGCTCATGTATTTTGTTAAAATTACTGGTTTTTTTATAGAAAATTAATTTTCTTGACCACAACATTTTGTTGAAGACTCGTTTCTTGTTTAGCTGAGAATTATTATATTTTTAAATGCAAATTAAAGTTATGACATTTGGTTTGAAAAGTGATCTTTTATAGTTAAAAATACAATTATTTGGTTCAAAACTTATGTATTTTGTCGAGGGGTTAATTTTTTGGTAAAAAATTGAGGTTCACAGTTCATTTTCTTGAGTGAACAATTCATTATTTTTATTTAATATGTATTTTATAGTTGCAAATTGATTTATTTTGTTTAAAATTCTTCCAGGGTAGAAAATATTCAACTGTTTCGTGGAAAATTTATTTTTTTAATAAAAATGTTTTGTTTTCTTGATAAAAACTGAACTATTTTTGTTGTAAATGTTTTTTGTTTTTGGGTAAAAATAACTGTCGTAACTAAAAATTATTCTGTTCAATTTTAGGTTGAAAATTATTCTTTTTTTGTTGAAAATTCAACTAGTCGGTTAAAAATTTATCTGTTTTGTGAAAAAATAATCTTTTTGGTTAAAAATTTGTTTAACTTGTTGAAGATTCGACTTTTTATAAAAAATGAATCTCTTTGATTCTAACTTCACCCTTTTTGGTATAAGTTAAATAATTTCCTTATAAATTGAAATTTTGGGACAAAGATTTATAATTTTTATTGATCATGTGTCTTCTTGGGTAGAAAATTAATCTTTCTGGCTGAAAATTTATTAATTTTGTTAAAATTTAGTTTTCTTTTGGTGAAATAATAATTCATCATTTTGGTTAGAACTTCAACCAATTTGTTTAGAATTCTTTCTTGAAGAAAAAATTGAGAATTATCGTTTAAATTCATCTTTTTAGTCGAAAATTTATATTTCAGTTGATGAAATCATCAATTTGATTAAAAAGCACCTAGTTTGTTGGAGATTTAGTAGATTTAAAAAAAATTGATATCTCATAGTTTAAAGTTAACTTTATCGTTAAAAATACGACATTATCCGTTGAAAATTAATTTTTTTACCGTAAATTTACTATTTTACAGTTGGTTTAAAATATAGAGTTTCCCGGATTTTCATTTAAAAATTCGACTTTCTTGGTGGAAAATTAATCTTTTTGGTTGAAGATTCTTCATTTAAGTAGAACAATGATTTTTTCCTTCTTTTTTAGTTACAAATAGATTTATTTTTTTCAAAATCTTTTTTTTTTAATAATGATGTTAGTTGAAAAATCATCTATTTGGTTAAAAGTTTTTTTTTTTAAATTAAAGATTCATTTTAATTGAAAGTTTAGTTTTTTTGCTTGAAAAATTATCTAATGTGTTTAAAAATTATTTTTCGAGTAAAAATATTAATTCGTTTAACTGAAATTGTAATAATTCGTTTTTTTCACTGTAATTTTACAGTTAAATATAGTAAGTTACGATAAACAACCCAAAATTTAATTTTGAACATTTTAATAAATTTTTATTTTTTATAAATTAATTCACGGTAACTATCACAAAATTAAATTTAAAAATATTTACAAATTTCCATAAATTTTCGGTAATTTATGGTAATTTTACTGTTAAATGTGGTAACTTACAATATATTACCAAAAATTCAATTAGAAACATTTTTTAAATTTTCGGGAATTTATTAAATATTTCGTAATTAATGGTAATATTACAGGTAATTTATGAAAGCTGAAGATAATTTACCTAAAATTATATTTTTTTAAATTTCTATGAATTTCCCTGAATTTTAAGAAATTTTTGCATCTTTTTGTTAATTTACAGTACTTTGATCAATATAGATTTTTGAAATCATGTATATTTCATAAAAAATATATTTTCAACCATGAAAGATGGGTTTTTAAAAAAATACTTGAATTTTCAAAAATATAATAAAAATTTTTTAGAATAGTTGAATTTTTAACCCGAAAAGAAAATTTCCAAACAAAAATTTTAATAGTTCTTATTTTAATCAAATAAGATTAAGTTTATAATAAAAAGAGTGTTAAAACGAAAAAAATTAATCTTTAAAAAATTAAGGTTTTTTTCTCAAAAAAGAAGCAATATTTTATTTAAATACTTTTAAGCCAAAAGACGAATTTTTTCTTCAAAAATTGAACTTTCAACAAAAAATATGAATTCACAGCAAAAAATTAATTTTTCATGAAACTGATTCACTTTTCTTCGACAAAAATGAAATTTCACATTAACAAAATTATTTTCTCAACAAAATGAAAAATTTTCAACTAAAAAAAATCGATCTTAAAAAAATATAAAAGTTATCATACATTTTTAGTTGAACAATTAATTTGAAACCACAAAAAGACTTTTTCACTTAATAGTTAAATTTTCATACAAAGACATAAGCCTTAAATCAAAAAAATTAATTTTTAATAAAATAGTTTAACTTTTTGTCAAGTAAATTGAATTGATGAAATTTTTAGTAAAACAGAGAAATTTTTTCCCAAGACAAATTAAATTTCTCTCAAAACAGGTAAATTTTGAATTTAAAAAACAACAAATTTTCACAAAAAAATTAAATATTTATTCAGATATGCTTTCAATTCCCTTTTAAACACCAAACTAATAAATTTAAACAAAAGACAAATTTTCTTGGTAATATATAAATTTTTAACAAAACAGCAGAATTTTGAACAAAAAGTATGAATTTTCAACAAAAATTTTGAATTTTCAAACAAACAATTGAGTTTACAGAAAAAAACATTTTTAAAAAATACATAAATTTTTATCCAGAAAAGATTCAAGTTCATTTTTCAATATTAAAATAAGAATTGTAAGTATTAAATTCCCTTCATGCTAAATGGTGGAATGTTTAAACAAAAAGTAAGATTTTTTAACAAGATTTTTAAATTTTCAACCAAAGAGTTGCAGTGTCATATAAGAAAAATAAAAACTCTACTAAAACAGGTGAATTTTTAATGTCAAAAAGACCAATTTTCAAAATAAGCGTTGAATTTTTATCCAAAAAGATTGTAATTGACTTTTCAACACAAAACTACGAATTTTAAACAAAAAGTAAATTTTGTAGAAAATATTTCAAATTGTCCACAAAAGTGTTGGATTTTTGTCCAAGAAAGATGCAATACTTCCACTAAAAAAGATGTATTTTAAACAAAAGTTTAATTTTCTACGAAAAAGTTTAGAGCAAAAAGGATGTCTTTTCAAGAAATTTTAAAAATTGTCAATCGAATAATAAAATTTATAACTAAAAAGATAATCTTCAGGATCCTTATCCAATTCAAAAAAACCTTGTTACGAAAATAGAGTTTTCAAATAATTTTCAGAAAAAATAGAGATTAGAATAAAATGATGATTAAATCGCTTTAAAAAATGCACTTAAAATTATTTAAATATTCTTAAATTATGTTCACCAATGGACCTGAGGATGACCACCAAGGACAAGAGAAGAGAATTAGCAATCTTCATATTTTGAAATTAGAGGAACAATTGAATAACTTGATAATAAAGAATTGTACTATCAACTTATCTGAAGATTTTTCTAGAACCTAATTATTTAATTAGGTAATACATATCAGCGTCGACGTCAGCCTTCTCAGATATTTACATTTCATTAAACTCATATTAAATCAAATTAAATTATTACTAATCCTGTTAAATTTGATATGACGATTTTTATTATATTTCATTATATAATAGCACTAATAACTTCATTCATAAATAAATAATTTGTTTTATTAAACTTTCTTAATGGGCTACTTTCTTTTAGATTTTAAAATTTCTTCAGTATGTCCCTAAAGTAGTATATTAACTATGATGTAGAACTAATTAATAATATTTCAGAAGAAAAACATTTTTTTTTATGTTATAAACAAATTACGGCACAAAAATTACTTTTTGTTATTTTATATGAATATTTTTTATTTTCAACCCAAAAGGAAAATGTTCAACGAAAATAATGAATTTTCAAAACAAAGTCAATTTTTAACAGAATACTTAAGTTTTTTAGGAAAATAGTCTTATTTAGAATAATTAAACATTATTTTTCTACCAAAAAAGACAGGCCTTTTAACGAAAATATTGAATTTTTAACAAAATAATTTAGGGAGAAATAAACCCCTTAGTAATGTACCATATGTGCCTGTGCACATATGGTACGAATTTCGTGTCGATAGGTCACTTTTCGAATTTGATTTTTTTAACACACCTTGATAGCAATTGGGATATTCAAAGTCTTCTGTCAATAAAAAAAATTTATTTTAAATATTTAATTTTCAACTCAAAAGGAAAATGTTTAAAGGACATTATGAATTTTCAAAACAAAGTCAAATTTTTAAACGAATACTTCAGTTTTTTAGGGAAATAGTTTTATTTAGAATAACTGAACATTAATTTTCAAACAATAAAGAGTAACCTTTTAACGACATTATTGAATTTTTAACAATATAATTTAAGGATGAAAATTTTGAAAACGAAAAGGAAATATTCAAATAACAATTTTGTATTATTATATAAACTTTTAGAAATCTTCTCAAATTTGTTCAAATTGTCTTTTGAAAGTAATTCTTTAAATAAAAATTAATTTTAAATTCTTTTAGAATTGTAAACCAAATTTTGTTATGATTTTGATTTCATGTATCATCCAATATTTTGAATATATTTTATATATTTTTATTATTTTATTTGGAATATTTACAATTTTTTAAAAAATTTCTAAATAACTCTGCAAATTTTTCAAATTTTTTAAATTTTTCCTATATATTTGGAGAAATCTTGCAAATTTGAAAAAAATCTCTTAAACCTTTCACATTCATTTTTGACATTTTTACCAATTTTTCTAAGCATTGCAAATTTTTTTGACATATTCGCTCTAAATAAAAGAATAAAAAAGCTTCTATAAGATTCTTTTTTTAAATTTATTTTATTCTATTGAATAGATTTCTATTGAATAGATTCTATTGAATAAAACATTAAAAATCGACGCTTCAAAAGTTAAAAAAAAATTAAACTTCAAAATTATACATAAATCTTATTTAATTTCATGAAATTCTCTTAAACTTACTTGAATATTGTCTAAAATTGTTTAATTTTACAAAGTTAAAAAATTCTGCTTTTAAATCTCCTACATTCTTATACAAGATTTTAGAAAATTGCATCACGTATTTTTAAATGTTTTTTTAATTTTCTTTTAAAACATTTCGAAATTCTTAAATAACTTTTTATACGAATTTCGAGTATAATATTTTTTGGAAACTTAGTAATGTAAAAACTGAGTTATATTTTGTTTCTTATTTATAATTAAAGTAAAAAAGTTGCTTAGGTAAGATCTCGTATTCGATAACTCCTTAGTAATGTACCATATGTGCAGGTGCACATATGGTACGAATTTCGTATCAATAGGTGAGTTTTCGAATTCGATCTTTTTAACACACCTCGAAAATAAATTCAGATTGAATTCATACTCAATACGGAAAAAATCACATAAAATAAAAAATTAAATAGCATTGGGGATAGAATGTGGATAAAAGTGCTCAATAAAATTGTTTACAAATAATTTATATATTATATAATTATATTTACGAATAGGGTTAAGAATAATGACAAAAAATGAGGTGAGAGTATAGATCCTCATATTTTTAAATTGGAGAATAAAATCATTATAATTTAATCAATTATATTAATTGCAACTAAATATAATTTATAAAATAATTTAAGTAAAAAAAGCCTTAATTACAAATAAATTTTAAAAATACGCAATACAGGTATTGAATGATAACCATAACTAAAGTATATAATTAATTTATAATATTTTAGATTAAAAAATAAATACTTTTGTTAAGATTTTTAGTTATTGAAAATTGGGAATTTTCACAGCAAAGTTAATTTTCAACCATACCCTTGAGTTTTTTGGCAAAATAGTTATATTTTGAAAACACAAAAATTAAATTCCCGCTAAAAAAAGGGTAGCCTTTTAACTAAATGTTTGATTTTTCAACAAAATGATTTAAGGGAAAATAACTTTTAAATAAAAATAAAAAAGTCTTATGAATATTTTCTTAAATTCATTTGTTTCTTTATTGTTTATTTGTTTTTTGATTATTTTAGTTAAAGATTAACCATTTCAGTAGAAAATTCATCATTTTGCAACCAAAATTTTCTAAAAAAAGTTTTTTTTTTAATTTCGCAATTTTTGGTTGAAAGTGAACTTGAATAAAACTAAAATGGTTTTTTGAAGATTTACGTATTTTCTTGAAAATTAATTTTTGGTTTAAATAAATAAATCATATTTTCTGTTTCGTTTTTTTTGTTTTATTACAAATTTAGTTTCTTGATTACGTGTTGAACTCTTATGTCATTAATTAATTTTTGCAATGAATATTCATCTCTTTGGTTAATAAGTAAATTATTTTTCTGAAAATTAATTGTTTTTTGAGAAAAATTAAATTTTTAAACACAAAATTTAACTATTCTATTTTTGCTTAAGCATTTTTTATGTAGGTTGAAAATATCAAAATTTCGCTGAAATTTTTTTTTTAAATTTAACTATTTGTTAAAAAATTCAACTGTTTTTCTAAAAAGCAATATTTTTGGTCGGAAAAATTTCTTGGCTTAAAAATTTAACTATTTGTTTGAAAGTCAAACGGTTTTTTGTTGAAGTTTCAACTCTCTGGTTTTCATATGTTTCTATTTGGTCAAAAATAATTTGTATAGCTTTATGTTGAAAACCCAGTTATTTGTTTAAAATTCGACTATTTGGTTGAGAAATTTTTTTTAATTGAAAATTTGTCCTTTTGGATAGAAAATTCGTTCTTTTTATTAAAAACTTGGTAAAGTTGAAAAAGTTGGATTTAGTTTCTTACCTTTAAATTTTTCTTTCCTCTTTTTTATTTTTTGCGCAAAAGATAATTTTTAAATTTTTTTTAGACATTTTTTCAAATTACAATAGGAAGATTTATTGATGGTTGTCGAAATTTGGTTTTAAGATTCTTGGCTTCATTTTCAGGGATTTTTCATATTGAACAAAAATAAGTAATTATTGTATTCGATATTCTATATGAAAGCTTGATAGATGATATTATTTACAAGAGATTATTATTTGCAAGCAAGGGATTTTGTTTAAATCTGATAAAAATAAGTGACCATTTTACTATAAAAGAATAAAATTTCCGATTTCCGGTTCTCTCTCATATATTTTTGTCAGGAAAAAAAATTTTTTTATTTGTTTAAAAAAAAATCTAAGGCATTGAGAACAATGAAACATCAACTTTTTATTGTGATTACTCTTAATTTGTAACTTTTTGATCCTACTTTAGATCAAAAATAATATTACATTTAAGTTTTAATTTTTTTCACAAATTAAATTAATGACGTGGACGAATCACGATCCTAATCGTCTACAAGTACTACTTTAAAATTTCTTTTGATTGAGGAGCCTAAGACAGTTGCCCTTATTTCTTCTAGACTCATATCATCAATCGCACCACTGTTCTTATTAAATTTCACTCTTCGATCAATCTTATATTGTGCCTGGTATCTTATTGTACATAGTCCTTGAAGACGTGTATTATTTCTATTCAATATTGCAAAAACTTCACCATTGTGCGTTGAAATTACCAGTTTTTCTTCAATTGGCATAGGAAAAAATAAATCATTAATTCCTCTCAATCGAATTTGTGTATTTTGAGGAAATGTGTATCTTCGAACTTTAAATATGTGGTTCGGATTTGTGTTGGAAATAAGCTGAATAGATTCAACGCACTTAACTTTATATCCAAATAGTTTTAAATAATGTTGACTGCCATGAGGAGATCTCGACCTGGCACGAAGAGAAGATTCGGCAGAAGAAGGTCTGACAGGAGAAAACAGATTATTGCATCTGACTAGAGGATGAGAACTTTCAGGGGAAATCTGTCTGTCAGAAGGCGAAGAAGTCCTAGAACGCGGAACACCAGGAATTGGGGCGCCATTAGGTAAACATTCAAATACTGAACCCAACTCTGCAACAAAAAACAGAGAATTACATTTTACACGTACATTCTCTTTTGGTATATTAAACCCGATTTTAATATCATTACCACTTGCTTGGTATAATTTTTAGAAGATGTTTTATTATACAGTAAAACCCTTCAATAGCCCTTCCGAGATTTGACGCCACATGGCAGGTAGGTGTAACAGGAGCTTCGCGGTGTGCGCGGGAACTGCTGTTCTCACTCAGGTGAGCACTCAAGTGTGAAAATGCAAAAGCGGAGCGAGCTATAATGAGTTAGTTACCAACCATTGTCAGACCCAAAATTGTCTCTATATAAGAGTTTCACTAATCCTAATATAATAACACCAACTACTTTATTCATAAAAAATAATTTTTTTTATCAAAATTTCCAAATGGGCCACTTTTTAAATTTTTCAAATTTCATAAAACAGACCCTTAATTGGTAAACATTTATGTACTATTATTATTTCATTATTATTATATCATATTATATTATTGATATAGAAATAATTAAAATTTTAGCGTAAAAAGTTATTATTGTAATTTCGTATTCAGATTATTTAAAAACGAGTTAAAAATCTTAAAAAATTAAAAAATTGCTTTAAAAGAACCAGATTCTTTTTTAAGAATATTGGTCATTCATTCTATAAAAATTAATTTCAAATTCATCCAAGAATCTTAATAAAATTATATTATTCTTTTGAACCCTTTTAAGCTTCAGTTTTTAGAAAGCTTAACTTTTTGCTAGTTTAAAATCTTAAAAAATCTGGGATTTAACATATTTTGAAACGTTTCAACTTTAAAATAATATTTGAATCTTATTAAATCTGCTGAAATTCTCGTGAAATTACTTAAAACGTATTGTATAAAGTTTTTCAATCTTACAAAATTGAAACATTCTATTTTAAACTCTCCTACATTCTTATACAAGATTTTCGAAAATCACTTGGCGCACTATGCATTTTTTAAAATTTTCTCTTTAAAAAATTTAAAATTCTTGAACAATTTTTTTGAATTTCGATTATTTTAATTATGAAAGTATAAATAATGCAAATTTGATTATTATCGTGAATTTTCTTTTCTAAATTTTAACCATTTTTGTCACTAAGATAATTAATATTTTATATTAATTAATATTGGTTTTATTGGATTAATGAGAAATTTTTAAATCATTCTTTTGTAAGGAATTTCAAGGTAAAATTGTAAAAATATTACAAAAAATTTTGAATTATTTCCGTAAAATGTTAAAAAGTGTGTAAAATATTTTAAACTAAGATTTAAATTTGGTGCCATATTACATAATTTTATAAACAATTTGAGTAAGTTTAAGTGATATTCAGAAGTTTTGAAAAGATTTAAAAATAATTAAAATTTGTAAAAAATTTTTAGGAATTTTTTTAAGTTTTACGAAAATGAAATACATTTCTTCAGGTTCCTAGAAAAAATAAAAAGGTATTTTATGAAAAATGAATTTTTAAATATTATTTAAAAAGATTGTTAAAAAATTCTGAAAGAAGAATCTGAACACTTTAGGGCAATTTTTTAATTTTGCAGAGGAGGTTTAAATAATTTTAAGAGATTAGAAGGTTCGGAAGGTCCGACAAGATTAAAAAATAATAATTTTCCTTATATTCGTACAAAATTTTTAAATATTTTTTTTATTTTCAACAACGAACTTAAAGAAAAAATTAAAAAAGGTCTTAAAATATATCAAACGATTTCTTAAAATTTCAAAAGAGCATTTAGAAGATTTTAAAGCAAATTTTTCAAGTTGGTAAGTTTACAAAATAAAAAAAAAATAAAAATTGAGTAAATACAAGAAATATTTAGCAAGATTAAAGAGATTCAAAGTTATTCTAAACTTTAAAATATTTTGAGGAATGTAGATTTTTAAAGATTCCAGAGCTAAACTTTAGCAGCTTTAAAATATTTTCAAAAGATTTCAAGAGAATACACCTTCACTTATACAGTAAGGACGTTTAATTCGGTTTTCAAATCTCCCGCGTTCGATATCTTGCGCTGATTGGTTAATGGCTCCGAGACTCAGAAGACGTGCGCAAAGACATATAACCTAATGACGAAAGAAGGTTATGTGCCCCAGGATTAAATGCAAATTTCAAATAAATAATTAGTTATGAATTTAAAAAAAAAGTGTCACAACATTAGAAAGTTTTCAAAAATACTGTTTGGATGTGCATTACGTGTTTTCTTAAAAAATTGAGTTGGTCTCCTTAATTTTTTTACGAGAACCTAAAGTTAATTTTGTTTTCTTTTAAAAAAGTTATCTGGCTATTAATTTTTTTTTATTAATCAAAGTATAAATTATCTTTTGTTTATTACAGAATAAATACATAGATTTTTAGGCATTTTTTGTAGTCTTTATCAATTATTTTGTAGATTGAAATAAACAGATTTTTCTACAGTGAATAATTCTATAAGTTTTTTATTTTGTCTCCGCTAATATTGAATGTTATTCAATTAATTATATTTAATAATAGAATGTAAATTATTAGCTCAAATCTTCGACGTTAATTTAGTTTTAGACTTAGAATGAGCCATGACCAAATAACGGATTTTTCAAGAGTTTCACCACGCGGTTTTTTGACTATACACGAGATCACACTAAAGATACACTAGATAGACACTCTAAGTATTTTTAAATGTTTGAAAGATTTAAAAATATTTAAAAGGATTTTGAACATTTTACAAAGGCGTATCTACCGGATTTCAAATATCACATAACAATTGCACAAAGCTTTTAAAGGTGTAAATGGTTTCAAAGATTTCAAAAAGGGATTTTAAACAGGTTTTAAAGATTTTTCAAATTTAAAAATTACAGAACACCAGATTTTGAAAACTTTAAAACATATGGAAGATTTGAAAAGATTTTAGAAAGACTCAAATCTTTGTAAAATCTTTTTTACTCATTAAAATCATTGAATTATTTGATATCTACAATTAGTAAAGTCTTTTCAAATCTTCTAAAATCTTTCTAAACCTTTTTAAATCGTTCCAATAGTTTTAAATTTTTTTAAAACTTTTAAACCTGGTGTACTGTCATTTTTAAATGTAAAAAAATCTTTGAAACCTTTTTGAAATCTTTGAAATCCTTTAAACCTTTAAAAGGTTTGTGAAATTGTTATGCTATATTTGGAATCTTGTTGATACGCCTTTGTAAAATGTTCAAAATAATTTTAAATATTTTAAAATCATTGAACCATTTTGAATTTTTCAGGATGTCTATCTATACTATTGTCGTCAAAAACGTCAAACTATATCTTTTTCAAAATCTAAGATAGACTGATCTTCCTGAATCTCAGTCTTTCTATCTAAAGAAATCTACAGCCTATTAACATCTATCCTTTTCTACCCGTTAGACAATCTAAGATTTCATCTAGATTTTTTAATGCCTATTTTCCTATCCAAGTCAATCCATTTCTATCTTTTAAGCAATATAAGATAGCCCTATCTTCGTGAATCTCAGTCTTTTTATCTAAATTAATAAACAGCTTATCCACCTCTATACTTTTCTATCCGTTGGGCGATCCTAAATTTCGTATATCTTTTTTAATCCCTATTTTCCTGTCCAAGTGAATCCATTTCTGTCTTTTCTGAAATATACGATGGCCCTATCTTCTTGAATCGCACTCTTTCTATCTTAATCAATCCTATCCTTATCAACCTCTATTCTTTTCTATCCATTGAGCAATAACAAATTTTGTCTGTTCTTTTGAATCTCTTTTTTTCCTATCCAAGTACGGTAGCTCGAAGCATCAATAATATTCCCTTTTTTAGATAACATTTTAACATAAGTTTGTGGCCAAGATTTAGGAACTTCATCTTCATCTATTATTTTGTTTAATAAAGAATTTAGATACGGTGTGAGATTTTAAAATAAATTAAAAAAAAATTAGTAACCAATACCAACTGGCCCTGGAGCTCAACTTACAATTCTTTAAACCTAAAATAGTTTAATCCAAAGTAATATGTAGGTATCAGGATCGCTGGCAGGATACATAGATTGGAGGAATATTTTCCACGTCTCTGGATCTATACAAACCTTAATTGATAATTTGGGTCCAAAACTTTCCTTTCTTAATAACAGTTCACAATTTTTAAATATTTGTTTAACTTTCTTTTGCTATTTTTACAATCCTCATCAAACCATGGCTTTGAAGAACCAAGCTTTTTACCAGGCGTTACAATCATTCCTAACTAATTGGCTCTATCTGTGATAGTTTCAATTGAACTATTTGCAAGATCGTTTATTGTCAAGTTTAGATAATTAGAAACTGAGGGATGCTGTATTTTTTATTTTTATTTTTCGTATTTTCCGTTCATTCGTTTGAAATAAGGACCAGTTATTGTGCTGAGCTATGAGCTATGAGCTTTTACCCCTAAAACCAACCATTTTTTTCAAAGCATTCAACCATCAATTTGCCTCTTTTAACTTGTTGATGGTCCAGGCTCGATCTATCGCTAAATATACTAAAGAAGAATTATTTTTGATTTTTGAACCTTTGTTGATTCCTTGGTAGCCACACTATACATCACTTGACAGTCCGATTTTCGATAAGGATAGATAACTTTGGAGGATGAAATAAGCAACGTCTCACTTAAAATCATAATATCCTTAGTGGTACTATAATTATAGATGTCATTGAAATTCTTAAAACCTCTAGCATTCCAGAAAACAACCCTTGTTGATGCTTTTGAAAGATCATCCCTTATGCTCTTGGAACCATCCTGACCTATCATTCCTTCAGGACTTCTTGAAACAAATTCTGAATTCTTTTATCCTTTTGCTTGTGTTTGGGTTTTTAATTGTTATCAGCATTAGGTATTATGATTTTAGAGGGGCGTCCCCTTTTCCTGGTAGCTGTAGAGATTGTTGAAGCCATTGACTCACCACTATCAGATTGATATCCATCATCAATATTTGCTGCAAGCAACTTTTCTATTGATGATGAATCAGAATAATCGCTATCCAACAGTAAGCAATTTGCCTTGATAAGAGATAATTTCCAAACCACTCTGATTTAAGTTAATATTCTCTTAGTTCCTTACGTGTCACTCAGTTCCCAAGTGAGATCATTCGAAAAGGTCACCTTCAGAGACCGTAGGTTTTCTGCATTTTGAAAAATTTTGTCCTTGAATTTCGAGTTGGTAAATGTAATTAAAATTTGTCTGGAAACCTGATTTTTTCCAATCTTAATGACCTTTTCAATATAATTATTTTGTATGTTAATATTCTCAAAAATAGTTGTAACTGAATCAAAGAGATGGTTCATGTTGGTCGGATCATCCTTCATGTTATAGAGTACGATGTTCCTGGCTCTCTCTTTACTTTCTGTAAACCCAATTTTTTTCCAAAATGCTCATTTTATTTTCCAAAAGAACATTCTTTTCTTCTGGTATAATACATTTCTGTTTATAAATCTGGAGTTCCTCTCAAATTTCTTTATCCGAGTTTTTTAAGGAGTTAGCATCTTCACACACTAAGCTAACTTTTACATTTGTTGATTTAACTTTTTCTTGTATAGATAACAATAAATTTTTCAGGTCTTCGTTGGTCGTCGTATTTTCTGAGTTAATTTCACTTTAAATTCTTACGAATTTAAAGTTTTTTATTATTAATAAAATATAGAATAATAGAATTATTAATAGACACTTTAGTATGAACAACCACACCTTCCCAACTTCTAAAAATCCTATGCATCTATAAAAAGACCTTAAGTTTTCATTTCATTCATTTCAGATTTTTTTTGACACGTCTGACATTGAAAAAATTTTTTTTTTAATCTTCTCAACAATAATATAAAAATTATATTCATATAAATTTAAAAACAGATTGGTCATACTTATTTTATTGTTCTCAGTTTTCATCCTTTCATTTAGACCTGGATTTATTCAGACACATTAAAAAATAATTATCGAATAATTTAAGTGTTGTCAAAGATAAACAATATTCGTTAATGGTCTTTATTTAGAGTGACTATACAATTGGTAAAATTGAAATATTTATCGAAATTTAATCATTCGTTTATTTATAAGTCGATCTCGAATTTAAGTTTCGGATATTTTTGAATTCGGAATTTTATTTTTTGTTAGTTAAAAATCCTGCCATTATATGAAATTTGGGAATTGTCATAAATCGGTAATAATATATACTTTCAGAAATTTTTTTTATTAATTTTTGTATTCATTATTTATTTTTTCCTTTTGACCCTATACTATAAAGAAAAAATAATTTAAATAGTTTTTGATATTTTTAATATTGGACAGTACAGTGTAAGCACTCCCCTGCTTTAGTAACTCATTCGTAAATTTATTATGTACTACGATTAATATACATTTTTTTATAATTTATTTTAATCAAAAAAGAACTGTTTTCTTACAACAGAAGACGAGTTTTTAAGAAAATACCTAAATTTTCATCAAAACAAATAAATATTTACAAATTATTAAATTTTTATCCTAAAAAGATGAATCTTTAGCAAAAAAAATGTAATTCCTGATATTTCAATTAAAAAGATGAAAGTTGATTTTTTTAAATTAATTTTGCAACCAAAAGGACGAATTTTTAACAAATAAAAATTTTTTAGTCATGACAGAAAAAAAGTTGTTATCAAATTGTTTTCTGCTAGAAAATATCAATTTTTAGCGATAAAAAAGCAATGTTGAACCAATTAGTAAAATTTTCAAACAATGAGGAGAATTTTCAAGCAAAAGGGATGAACTTTTCACAGAAATGTTGAATTTTTAAATAAAGAGATACATTTTTATCCCAGAGAGATTAAATTTTAACTGAAAAGTTGCATTTTTCTGCAACAAAGATGAAATTTCTATTAAAATAGATTTTTTTTCAAATTAAAAGGTTAAATTTAAAAACATTTGAATTTGTACTTTAAAAAGATTTTAGTTGGCTTTTCAACACGAAACTCTTAATTTTATACAACTAAATTTCCAAAAAAATAGTTAAATTTTTAACCAAATAGTTGCGTTTTTATATAAGAAATATAAGGTTTCTACTAAAATAGAGGAATTTTTTAAATAAAACCATTAATTTTCAAAAAAATAGCTGCATTTTCATTTTTAAATTAAAAAATATGAGTTTCAAACAAGTATATTTTAAAAGAATAATTAAATTTTCGAAAAAAAAGGTTGATTTTTTAATCAAATTTTACAATTTTAATTCAACCCTTTGCATTTTTATTTAAGGAAGATACAGTTTCTAATAAAATAAATGGGCTTAAAAAAAACAAATTTAAAAAAGCTGGTTGCATTCTCAAACAAAAAATATAACTTTTGAATCAAATGTTTTAATTTTTATTTAACCAGTTGCATTCTTATCCAAGGAAGATGCAGTTTAAACTAAAATATATGGACTTCAAAAATAAAAACTCAAATTATAAAAAAGTTGAATTTTTTTCTAAAAAAGATTGACTTTTTACTAAAATATATGAATTTTTAAATTAAAAAGAAAATATTAAAAAAATAAATTGTTTAATTATTTATCATCCAAAAAAGAGTAGTTTACTTTTCAACACCTATAATATTTTATGAACGGAGTAAACAATTTCAAATTAAAAATAAAAAATTATAAATTTATTATGAATTTATTTATTTATTATTTATATAATATTTAAACACATTAGTAAAAAACTGCTTTTCTGATTCCGGGGGTCTCAAAACGTGTGCATTTGGCAACAATGGGCCGGTGGGTCAAATTTTACAAAAATGTCATACGTTCTCCGATGAGAATTTAAAAATCTACTTAAAATTATTAAAATATTGTTAAATTATATTCACCAATGGAGTTGAGGATAACAGCCAAGGTAAAGATGAGAGTATGGAAATATCTCATATTTTGTATTCAGATGATCAACTGATTAATGTGCGCATAAATAATTTGATATCCAATCGATTTGCCCAATATTCTAGAGCCTAATTGTACAAAAAAATAAATTAGTAAATTATCAATCGTACAGTCATTATCTAGTACATTATCGGCGTCGAGACTAACCTTCAAAGAAATTTACATCTTATAAGACAATAAGATATATTAGTACTAAGCTCATAAAATTCAATTTCGTAATTTTTATCACCTTCTACGTTTTAACGATATTCGTTGTTTATGAAAAATATTTACATCACTACTTCATTGCTACAATTTCTACAAAATGGGTTCTTTAATTTCAATAAATTAGTAATAGTACTTGGCACTTGTTTAAATGAACAATAATTAGTTCATATGTTTGAAAAATAATATTCTTTTATCAAAATATCAAAATTCGCCACTTCTTTTAAGATTTTCAAATGTCCTAAAACAGGACCTTAATTACACGCAAACTCCAAATATGCGAGAAGTTCGGGAATCGGCAACTCCATTAATACGAGCTTCAAAAAGGGCTTCAGCTCCTTCGATGTTTTATTTAGCTCCCTTCTTTTGAATCGGCATCCTTGCATCTGTGGAGCCCTCGTATATTTACAGCTCGTATCTTTGGAGTTGGAGTGTATAATAACTATTGAATAGCAATAATGGATAATATTTAAGAGCAAGAAATTATTTTTATAATTTTATAAACAAATTTTAAAATTTATATTTTAATTAAATTAATTTTTATTTTTCTAAATTTCCAATTAGATAGTTGAATTTTTCAGCAAAACAATTTGATTTTCAAGGCGAAAAGTTTATTTCTTGAAAGAAAGAAGAACCTTTTTGCAAACTGATTGACTTTTTAGCAAAATAATTTAATTTAAATTAATTTACGTGGGAAAAAGTTAATGCAAAATGAGTATTTCGAATGAATACTTTTTTATTTATTTATTTGCACGTTTAAATTAATACAATAAACCATCCAGATTCCTTTTGTTTAGAATTTTGGAAATCTTTTAAAATCACTTCAAACTGTCTCTTGAGATTAAATTTTCGAAATAAACGGTGATTAAAAATTTTTCTAGAAACCTTAAAAATAACTTATTTTTCCAAATTTTTTATTTCTAAATATTTAAAAATCTACATATTGATTTTAATATTTAAAAATCTACATATTGATTTTAATATTTAAAAATCTACATATTGATTTTAATATTTAAAAAACTACGTATTCATTTTAATATTTAAAAATCTATATATTGATTTTAATATTTTAAAATCTTATCAAATATTTAATAATTCGAACAATTTTTCCGAAGTTTTTAAATGTATTATCTCGTAGATTTTAGGCCTCCATATTTAGCTAAGATATTTCTATTTTATTACAAATAAAAATTAAATATAATTACTCAACTTGTTAAAATAATATGATTTTCATAGTCTTTTACGCTTTGGCGTTAACTGATTTTTAATGTTAAAAAATGATGATATACTAAAAATATTTGAATTATTTTAAAATCTGTTTAAAATATTTCTTCAAATTAACTTTTTGATCCTGAAACCTTCCAGAATTGTAAAAAAGCTTCTAAAGTTTCTGGTTAGGATGTTCAAAAATCTAAGTTTACAATATTACAAATTTTCATACTTTAACTTCAACTTTGTCTTGCCAAATTAAAAAAATTTTCTTTAAAATCTTCAAAATTCTTTTTCGAAATTTCTTTTAATCTTTTTTTTTCTCTAAAATTATTTTCAAACTCTTATAAAGCTCCTTTTTTGAATCCTCGAGTTAATAATATATTATCTAAAAGTATTTTCTAAAATTTCATAATTTTAAAACAAATTCTAGGGATGAATTTAAAATCTCGTCGCACCCTGATAAAGAATGTGCTGCAGTATACAAGAAGGGATTGCTAAAAACTTTACAATGTTTATGCAATGTTCTAATAAATCTAAAAAATGATTGTGAATTGAATTTTCAAACTTTTTATTATAATTATCACTTCAGATCACAAACAATACAACATTCAAGATTTACATTATTGCTGCAATTAAACCTATAATATTGTGGATAAAGGTCGACTTCAGTCATCTAGACATATTATTTGAAAATTTTGTGAGACTGGTTGGGCTAAGGGAGTTTCGGCTATTTCTTTTTGAGTCATATCTTCAATCTTACCACTATTAATGTTAAATTTCACCCTTCTTTCAATCTGATTACCACTGTCGTGTCTTAGTGTATATATTCCACGAAGGCGTCTATAATTCCTTCTAAATATTGCCCAGATATCACCATCGGACGTTAATAATACCACATTTTCTACGTTTGACACGGGCTCAAGGAGTTGACGCCATCCTCTCTTTCGAATTAGATTATCTTGAGTAAAAGCGTATTTTAGAATTTCAAATCTCCGATTTGGATTTGTCTTGGGAATAAGCCGAACAAACTTAAGTTGTTCAATTTTATACCCAAGAACGAGTGACGAAGAAGACCTGGCAGGAGGGCAACTGGACTCGTAAGGTGAAGGTCTGCCAGGCGACGATCTGGCAGTCAACGGTCTGGCAGGCGACGGTATGTCAGGCGACCGTCTGGCAGGAGAAGCTCTGGAAGCCGACGGTCTGTCAGGCGACGGTCTGGCAGGTGAAGATCTGGAAGCCGACGGTCTGTCAGGCGACGGTCTGGCATGTGAAGGTCTGGAAGCCGATGGTCTGGCAGGAGAATGTCTGGCAGGTGAATCGAGAGAAAGAATTCTGGGAGAAGGACGAGACTTTTCAGGAGAATGCTGTCTCTCAGAGGAATGAGAAGTTCCAGGACGCGGAACTCCATGAATTGGGGCGCCATTAGGTAAACATTCAAACTGGGAACTGAACTCTGGAACAGGAAACATAGGATTACATTTGCTACGTGTATTTTCAACCGAAATATCTTTCGGGATTTTAATTTACATTTTGAGTGTATTTTTTTCTTCTGGCGCATTTTTTCTTCCGAAGAGAGACGTACCTACCATTATTTCAATAAAAACAAGCAAATCATTAAATGCACGAGAAAAAAAGATTATCACGTTTCTTCCCGTGTAAAATCCCAAACCGCTTTTCATGAAGAAAACATACCGAAGAAAGAAAGTAAAAAAAAATATAGGCACTAAATGAGCTTGCTTCAAAATTCATTCACTTATTTAAAATAAAGATAAAATTTTTTTAAAAATTTGCTGAACAATATTTGATATACTATATAATTATATTCACCCATAGAGTTGAGGATGACGGCAGAGAATACGATAAGAGTGTCGATCCTCATATTTTCAAAGTATGGAAGAAACTGATTAGTATAACTTAAGGCTTTCAATTAACAATGTGTTAAATATTAAAGTCTTTTATTCAAAAAATATTTCTGTTAATCATATATCATATAGTGGTTATCTCTTAAATTGCAGATGTTAAGGATGTCTCACTTAGATATTTATATTTAATTAGTCAATTTGAAGATTAAGTAATTTTTAATCTTTTTATATTTTAAGTAATTAAAAAAATGCATAACAAAGTATTAAATTTCACAACAAAGTTAGATTTCAGAAATATACTTCAATTTTTCACAAAAATAGTGGCCTTTTTAATACAAAAAATTAATTTCCCGCCAATTTTTAAATGCAAAATAAAAAATTCCGACAAACAGTTTTTTTAAATTTCTTGCTTTATGTATAAAGATTCTTGTATTGTTTTCAAAATCAATTTTTTTAAAAGTTTCGTTTAAATTAAACTGTAGATTCGTTTAAATTCAACTAGTAGAAAATTAATGTTTTTCGAAATGAAAATTTGGTTGAAATCGGTTTTGCCTAAAAAAAGGTATCATTTTCTCCAAAAAATAACATAATATATAAGAACCGCTCAGAATACGATGATAGTATATGCAATCCACACATTTTTTAATTTGAGGAAAAATTAATTAACTTAATTACTAAAAAATTTAATTAAGAAATTATCTGCGGGATATTATTCGATTTTTATTAATATAATTATGTAATTACATAATACGTATATCGTACAGTCGTTATCTCGTAGATTTTAGGCCTCGATATTGATCTTAGATATTTCTATTTCATTACAGTGAGTTTTAAGAAAAATTAAATATAATTACTAAATTCATTTACAGCTTTAAGTACTGTATATATATTCTACAAAATATATTACGATATTTCAATAAAGTTGCATCAAAAGAGAAAAAAAACATTATAAAAAGAAACCAATTTTTGACATGAGCTTATGTCTACAACCTAATTTGTCAAAAGTTGTAAAATTATACGAAAAGTAAATTCAATAAATATACTATTGCATAAAAATAATTTATAATATTTCAGATTTTGAATTTTTTTATAGTGTTATAAGAAAATTATTGAACAAGAATGAGTTTGTACAAGACAGATCAATTTTTAATCCGAACTTAAAAATTTTTGAAACCAAGTTAAATTTCAAACAAATAGAAAAAAAGTTGTAAAAAATTACTTTTTTTATTAAAGTTTTTTTAACAAAATAACATATTTTTTAAACTAATTAAATTTTTAACTAAATCGTTGAAACTTTAACAAAAGATTTTAATGTTAAAAAAAGAAGATACTTTTTTTACGTGGGAAATTCAATTTTCTACCATACAGAGCTTTTCAGTCAAAAGAAAAAAAATTATGCCAAATAATGCTTTAAGCGAGAAAAACTTAATATGAAATAAAAATATCGAAAAACCATTTTTTCGTTGATTTGTTTATTTATTTGTAGGCATATATAAATATAATATTCTTAGGATTCTGAAATCAAATTATTCCAAAAATGCTTTAAAATTAAAAAGTAGCCTCAAAACGATCTAGATTTTTTATTTTTGACAATTTTCGAGATCTTTTAAAATCTTTTTAAGTTGTTTTACAAACTTAGTGTTCCAAATAAAGAATAATTTTTAATTTTCTCCACATTTAAAAAAAATTATTATTTTTTCGAAACTTTAAAAAATCCTTAAAAATCTTTAAACTTTTATTTCGAAAATTAAATTTTTTCAATTTGTATAAAATATTCTATTATTTAGTTCTTTTAACTACCGTTTAAAATGTATCGAGATTTTTCTGAGAATTTTTTATAAGAACGATGGGGATTTGGTTGGTTGCCTTCTTATTTTTCTTTCCTCTTTTTTTCAGAAGAAAAGAAGATTTGCTTATGATACATATGATGCATACAGATTCCTTAAAATAACTCTTATCATAAAACGTAACACCTCACTTGAGATACCGTGTATTTTTAAAAAACAATTCTTCTTTCGAGAAGAACGAAAAAATTTAATTTTTTTGAAATAAAATTTGAGAAATAGATTTAATTTTTAGACACAAATTAATTTTGACACATATTTTGTCTTTCGGTAAAAGAAATGTCAAAGCTTATTCCGCAAACAAAAATCGCTTGCTTGTTAGAATTACACACAATACTTTCGATTCCCCAAAAACTCTTTGTAATTTTTAAAAATCCTTTTTTCATTATTATTCTGCTCACATTTAAAGTGAATTAATAGAATGAAAAAAAAATTTAACTACTTTTGGTTAAACAGTAATCCGTTTAGGTTAAAAATTCAACGTTTTTTTGAAAATGTTGTATTTTTAGTTGAAAAATCATTATGGACTTGAAAAGTTATCTCTTCAGTTAAAAAGTAAAAGATTTTGTTGAAATTTTTTAAAGATTTTAATTAACGGTTTTCGTAAAAAATTAATCTTTTATAGTAGAAAATGTAAACATTGATTTCAAAATTTTCTTATTTTGTTTTGTTAAAAATTCATCTTCTTTCTAGAAAATTTAATTATTTATTTTTTTGTTGAAAATTTATGTATGTTAATTAAAAATTTACCCATTTTAAAGTTGCACTAGTTCAGTTTCAAATTGAACTTTCATCATGTTAGTTTAAACATAATATTTTTTATTGAAATTTGAACTGCCTTGTCAGACATGTCGTTTTCAAATTAAAGATTCATTATTTCATTTCACAATGTATTTTTTCAATTATAAATTGGACTATTCAATTTGATTTTTTCATGGCTGAAATAACTTAATTATTGGTTGTATATCAAACTATTTTTGTTTTAACTTCAGCTACCTTGCAAAAAAGTCCTTTTTCTTCTTAAAGATTTATCACTTTATTTAAAAAATTAATCTTTATTGTTGAAAATTAAAATATTTTATCAGAAAGATTTTTTTTAAACAGTCTTTTTGGTTTGAAAATGGAACAAATTGGTTACAATTTGCACTCTTTTACCAAAAATTATTATTTTTTGGATGAAGATTTATCATTTTATCAAATAATTGATTTTTCTTAGGGGTATACCATATGTGCACGTTAAACATGTGGTGGGAAATTTGAGATGTGGTACTTATTTCGAACAAAATCAAATAAAGTTTTAAAAAAATAACAATTGAGATACAATGTAGATTACTTCGTTGAAAAAATTTACTTAAAATAATTTATATATTATAGAATTATATTTACCAATATAATTGAGGACGACCGCCAAGGAAAAGATGAGAGTATAGACGATAGTCATATTTTCTATTTAGTCGAAAAACTAATAAACGTAAATTTAAGAAATTATGTTAAAAAGCTAAATGCGTAATGTTCGAGTGCTTCATTCTTATCATTATCTCTATCTTGTCCTTATCTCTTAGATTGCACACATCAAGGTTATCCTACTGAGATATTTAAATTTTATTCAATTCAGATTTGAAAAAAAAATATATAACTAAATTAATTAAAAACTCTTAAAAGTAAAAAATAAATTTTTTATAATTTTATAAACAAATTATTGAATTTAACTATATTGTTAAAAACTATTTTGAAATAGTCATAAATTCTTGTTTTGGCATAGAAAACTCGATCTTTCAAATTAAAAATTTAACCTTCTGTTTGAAAAAAATGGTTAACTATTTTTACTAAAAATTTAACCAATTTCTTGAAATTTAGTCTTTTTTGGTTGATAATCATTTTTTATTTAATTTCACATACTTCATTAAAAATGCATTTACTTTATCTGTGATTCTTCTGCTGGGTTGAAAATTTAAATATCTAAAAAAAATTTTCTGATTTATTAAAAATTAATTTTTGTTGTTGTTTAAAATTGAGGTATTTCAGTTTTGGTTGAAAACTGATATTTTTAATTTGACAATTCGACTACTTAGAACTTTAACTGTTTTAAAAATCGTTAATTCAGTTGAAATTAAACTTTTTTTTAAATGCATTTATCTGGAAGATGGTACTGAAATTGAGATGGTTTAAAATTAAAACGTTCAAAACTCTTCTTGGTTGAAAAATCAAATAAATTTTTTTGAGTTTAACAAACTTGTGAAAAATTTCTTTGTCTGCTGAAAGACTTATCCTTTATTTTAAAAATCACCTTTTTGGTTAAAACTTAAACCACATTATCAAAAGTTCAACTCTTTTATCAGAAAATTTATTTCTGTGGTTAAAAATTTATCCCTTTATTAAAAAAGTTGCTCAGGCGAGATCTTGAAATCGATTAAACCTTAGGAGTGTACCATATGTGCACGTGCACATATGGTGCGTATTTCAAATCAATCGGATGACTTTTCGCATTTGTTTTTTTCAACATACCCCCTAAATAAATACAGATTACATTCTTCCTGACAACTTTAATGGCGTAAAATCATGTTCACCTCAAAAGAAAGAAATTTTCGATTTAATGCGGTAGAAAATCTAAAAAAATTTTTAAATTGTAACAAACAATACTGTATTTAAGTTTCCTGTTTTATCTCAAATTATCTTAGTAGCACGGACGTTTCACCATGTTCGTCTTCAACTACTAATACAAAATTTTTAGAAATTGGGACGCGTAAGGGAGCTTCTTTAGCTTCTTGTAGAGTCATATATTTAATCGCACCGCTGTCGATATTGAACTTTACCCTTCTTTCTAGTGCAATATCATTCTTGCATTTCATTGCATAGATTCCACGTAAACGAGTATGATTTCTCTCGAATAATGCTAAGATGTCATTATCAATCGTAATTAATACTAATTTTTCTTCGGTGGAAATAGGCTCAAGAAGTTGATGTCCTCCTCTCAATAGAATTGGTTTATTTCGAGGAAAAGTGTATTTCCGGATTTTAAATCTCCGGTTCGGATTTACGTTGGGAATAATCCGAACAAATTCAAGTTTCTGAATGTCGTATCCAAGTATGCTTAAAGAGGAACGCCTGGCAGGAGGAGACTTGGTCCTGCGCCGAAGAGAAGACTCGGCAGGAGAAGGTCTGGCAGGCGAGGCTCCGACAGACGAAGGTCCGGCAGGCGAATGTCTGGCAGGCTGATGAGACATTTCAGAACTATTGTTTCTTTCAGTAGAATTTGAAATTTTGTAACGTGGGACACCAGGAATAGGGGCACCATTAGGTAAGCAGTCAAACTGTGAAGTCAACTCTGGAACAAGAAGCATATGATTACTTTATTCACGTGTATTCTCTTGTAAAATATGTTGCCGGATTTTAATTTTCTTTAAGGGTGTATTTTTCTGTATCGAAACTTTTTTTCCTGTAAAAGATGTACCTATCTTAATTCCGTTAACAGAAATCGCATTATTATATTTAGAAAAGCAATAAAAGTTTGTCGTATTCCTTCACGGATTACTTTAAAGATTCCCTTCCTTCCTGAACACTTTCTTTATCTGGGCGGTGAAGTAGCAAGGCATAAAAAAACTAGATACCGTATACTCTTTGAATTCCACTGGATAATTAGGATTCGTATAGAGTAAAAAGTTTTTTTTTTTAATATTGTTAAAAAGTGACCTCAAGTATACCTTTCAAATAAACTCTCTATGCCACTTACATTTATTAAAAATGACAACTCTTCTCCTATAAGTATAAATTTTTTAATTTCATAATTTAACTACATAATCTAAAGCCTAGAAGGAAGCAAAACAACACCCTGAATGCACCCATGGCTAACCAATGAACAGCGCACATATGGTATTAATGTCAGTGCTCCATATGTACACTTGCACATATGGTATGAATTTCCTATAAATACACACTTTTCAAAGAAGGTTTTTGTAGAAAATATCTACACGATTTTTTTTGTAAGGTGCATACGCATTCCGAAAAACTTAAATAAAGTTTAAATTAAATATTTACATGAACTGATTGATATATTGAATAACTATATTCACCAATAGAATTGAAGATGACAGGCAGGAATAGGATGAAAGCACAAACAATGATCATATTTTTTATTAAAAGACAAAACTGATTATTGTGCCATGAGAATTCGATTAAAAATGTGACTGCCAAATATTCCACTGCAAAAAGTCGTTTTATTCTAAATTGTAGTCGTCAAGGTTTGCCTTACAAGATACATATTTACATTTAATAAGAGTAAATTTCGAGGAAAACTTTACAAATACTTTACTCGATAGAACAAATGGTTGATTATCTAAGGCGATTATTTTTAAATATTTGAAAACATTTTGAACATTAAACAAAATTTTTAAATATAACTATAAAAGATTTAAAACAATTTTTCCTAATTTGAAATATTTCTTAAATGTTTTAACCAAAAATTGGAGACATTTTACAAGCTGTTTACAAATTTTGAAAAATTCACACAAATTATTACAAATTTAGTAATATTTTAAAAAATCTTCAAAAACATTTCAAAAATATTGAAAAAAAAGTAATTTTTAAATAATTTCGAATTATTTTTCAGCCTCAAAATTAGCAAAAACACTTATTTGATTTTTAAAACTATATTATGAATTTTCAACTGAAATCGCTGAATTTTTTATAAAAAAATAATTTGAAAAGTTAAATTTTAGAATTTTTGAATTAAAAAGATACATTTTTTACAATAACTAATTAGATAATAAGTAAAAGTTAAATAAGATTTAAAAATATGTAAATAAAAATAAAAATTTTACAATATTTGGAAATAAAAGTTCGAACCTTTTGAGGATTTAAAAAGTTTTAAGAGAATAAATCTTTTAAAAGATATCTGGGGAAATTTAAGATCACTTTTCATTTAAAAAAATTAATTTGCAGAGACAATTTTAACAGATTATAAAATATTTGAAAATTTACAATTTTTGTATTTAAAAAGATTATAGAAATAATTTGATTCAAGAATTCTAGGAAAATTATATTTGTATAAACCTAAATATAAACAGGCGAAAAAAGTTAATTAAAATTTTTATATCGTATGAACACTTCCTCTCCTTAAGTTATAATTAGGTAAAAATATTTTTCTTCTGACTGAAAAATATTGCATGGTTGAAAATTAAATTTTCTGCGTAGAAAAATTATCTTTTTGATTTAAAGTCAATATTTTGGTTTTAAGATTCAACTATTTAGCTAAAAATATAATTATTTTGTTGTAATTTTAATAATTTTTTTTAAAAAGTCATGATCTTTGGCAAAAAAAATAGTCCTTTTATATTGGAATAAATATTTTGCCATAAAAAAATCAAAATATTTTGTTGAAAATTAACTTTGTTTCAAACATTTTTTATTTTAGGTTAATCCAATTAATTTATATTTTTGCGTGGAATATTCCAACAAGTAATAAAACGCTAGTGTTTTAAGTAAATAAAGTAATTAGTGTTGATTCACGATAAGCGAAATCAGGCCTAAATTATACAAAATAAATTTTAGGAATTCGATCAGTTCTCTCTTTTCTTTGGTTTATTCTCACACTTTCTGAAAAATTTGTATAAAATCGTATTTGAAAATATTTTTTATTGATTGTTAATACACGTTCCAAGCTTTTTTGGTAAAAAGTGATAGATTATAAAAAATCGTGACATCAGTTATAAAGAGTTTAGTCATTATATTTGCTCACTTAAAACTTATTCTAGTGAAATGTAAATATCTGAAAAGTTTGATCTCGATGCCTACAATCTGCAAGATAACGACTATGAGACATATAAATTATATAATTATAGAACAAAGAACTAGAATATTCGGTAGATACCTTGCTAACCGAATGCCACGTTATTAGCTAAATAACTTTCTCCTCGATTTGGAAAATATGAGGATTACCCATATTCTTATTTTATCATTCGCGGTTATCCTCAAGTCTATTGGTGATTATAATTGAACAATATTTTAGTGATATTAGGTTTTTGTTTCAAACATTATTTGAGAACTTTATTTTGATAAAGAGAATGCGTTATATTGTTTATTTTGGTGCTTCGGTATTATTTTTCCTGAAAAAAACGGTTTTGGAATTTGACCCGGGGAGGCATGTGACAATTAATTTTTGCTCTTATTCATATGTGACCGTCCGCGAAGAAAGGGACCTAACGTGTCAAAGCTGACTTGTATAGGACGGTCCATTGTAGCAGAGGCCGGAAACCATCAGTTGAGTAGTGGGGATGTGTCTACGAAAAGCACCCCCTCCACTTACCACTATACCCTCAATGTGGTCGCACAAGAAAATCCGTTGCCGTGCGCTGAAGGCGTCTCACGGACGTGCCGTCCGTGCGCAAACCCATAAAACCAACCAATCGCGTGCAACCTGACTTGCTGATGCGGTCCGCTGCGGTACTTGCTCAACGGCTTTGCGAGCTGGTGTAGATATCTCAGGTGGATACAGCATGACAGGTTGTATACGATTATTTGGTCCCTTTCTACGCGATCGGTCACATATAATCATTTGTTTCTTTTTGATGAAATATTATAGGGACGTCTCTATTAGAAGAGGCGAAAAATTTCAAAAGGGAATGAAAGTAGAAAATGAAATCCTATGTTTCTCATTCCAGGCTTAAGTTCTCAGTTTGAATGTTTACCTAATGGCGCCCCTATTCCTGGGGTTCCGCGTTCCGGAAATTCTTCTTCACTGGGCAGTGAGATTACTTCTGAAGGGTCTCATTCTTCTGCCAGTTCTAGTTCTCGGGTTTCTCCTGTCAGGACTTCGCCAGCCATGCCTTCACCTGCCAGACCTTCTTCTGCCGAGAGTTCTCTTCGTGTCAGGTCGAGGTCTCCTTCCCCCAGGCCTTCTCCTTTATTCATGTATGGATATCAGATTGCGAATATTAGATCGCTTCGACTTATTCCCATTTCGAATCCGTACCAGCGATATGAAATTCGAAAATACACTTTTCCTCAAAATATACCGATTCGATTGAGAGCCCTTGCGCGCTTACCAACTGAAGAACAAATGGTATTATCAACGTTTCATGGTGACGTGATGGCAATATTGGAGAAAAATTGTACACGTCTTCGTGGAATATATACAACAAGATGCGAGCATGAACTTCAGATTGAAAGAAGGGTAAAATTAAACATTAACAGCGGTGCGTTTGAAGATTTGACTCCACAAGCAATCAAGGAAACTCCTTTAGGCTTTCCAATCTCTAAGGTTTTTAGAATGGTAATTGTGGACGCACATGGTAAAATTTCGCATATTCTACAAGCTTAATTCGGGAAAAATTTGAAAATCGAATGTAGTATTGTTTGTGATCTAAAGTGGTTATTTTAATAAAAAGTTAATTCATTATCGTTGTTAATGCCTCAGTGTTTCATGAATTCCCTTTTATCTAGATTTTCTATAAAGTGGAGTCGGCAATTTTTTTATTTTTAGGAGAATCTGCCCTTTTAAATACAATTGGAATTTTAGATATATTTAGAAGCTTTGGAAATATCTAAATATCACTTCAAAATGAAAATATTTAAAAATAATTTTAAAAGTTCATTTTTAAAGATTACGAACAAAAAATCTAGAATCTTTTAAAATGTTTTTAAAAGGTTCTAAGTGAATAGAATTTTTGTCGTAAGATTCAAGGAGAATTTTTATTAAACTCTTATTTTGAACAAATTATTTAAAGCGATTACATTAAAATATTTTAAAACATTTGGAAAAATTTCTAAAATTCTAAATATAAATTTAAGACAAAAATTAAAACATTTCAACCGATTTTTTTAAACTCTAGACAGTCTTTGATTGAAGAATGCTAGCAATTTTTTCTACATTTAATTATAAATTGGTAGACAATTATTCTATTTCGACTGAAAAATCTATTTTGGTAAAAAAATTCCATTTTATTTGTAGACAATTTATATTCTTGGCTGAACATTTTTATTTTTGATTAAAGATTTAACTGTTTGCTCACATTTTTATTTATTTTTTTTAATCCAAACAATTTGTTGAAAGTCTTTATTTTTAAAGAAAAAATAAGTTTTTTTGGTAAAGAGTGCAACTTTTTAAAAAAATAAATGCTTACGAATTTCGTAAAAAAAGTCTTAAATGAGTATAAAAACTTAAGGTCAGAGAAATAATTTAGAAGATTTTAGTTTAAGAAAATGCTTTAATAATTGCATGCACAAATTACTGAACAAGAGTAATTTTTGATTAATTTATTTTCATTCATAAAGAAAAAAATGTCATCGAAAAAGTTTAAGTTTCATCCCAAAAGGAGAGTTTTGTACCTTAAAGTTTACAACAAAATAATTCAATCAAAAATAAAAACATTTTTCCAAGAAGATACGTTTTCTCTCAAGGAAATTGATTTTTTCATAAAATCAGATTTTTTAGCAAAAAAAACTAAATTTATAACAAATTATAATTTAGGATAAAAAATTGTGAGCGCAAAATAAAGAATTCAATTAAATTTAAAAACTTTGCAAAATCAAAACAAAAAGGACTGGAAACCATACACATTATTCTTGGTTAAATTTGGAAATCTTCTCAAATCTTTTTAAATATTCTCTCAAAATAAATTTTTGTCATTTTTTTTAAACCTTTCAAGATCCTTAAAAAGTTACGAAATTTAATTTCTATATCTTTAAGCATCTACATATTTGATTGAAAATTTATCTTTGTTAATTAAAAATTCAACTATTTTGTTGTATCCACTTAGTTGGAAGTTAAATTTAATTTGTCGAAGATTTATTTTTCTTGGTTAAAGACTCATCATTTTAGTAAAAAATTTGCTCACGCATCATCTTGTAATCGATAATCTCTTAGGAATGAACCGTATGTTCACGCGCACATATGGTAAGGATTTGATATCAGCATGAAAAATCGATTAAAAATATATAAATAAAATTTTAGTACATTCTATAATTATATTTTTCAAACCAAACAAGTGTTACCTCCAAGGAAAGGACAAAAGTAAATTTTACACTTTTGCTTGATTTATGTTGGTACTTTTTACCCCACCACTATGAACTATCAAATAGAAATCGATTTTAAAATTTCTCAGGAATCTAATTTAATTTCTATATCTTTACAAATCTACATGTAAATATAGATTATTTTATATCCTTTTAAATTTCAAATATTTTTGAAATTTTTTTAACATTTGTAAATACCTTTTAAGGTGTTTAAAATTTGCCTGAAAAATATTGAAGAACATTCAAAATTAAAGCAAAAATTGCTTACAATCTTTAATATTTATTATTGGCAATTTTGGAAATTTTCCAAGTGTTTTAAAATCTTTTAAAATAATCGCCTAAAATAATTTTTCAAAATTTAAGTTTATTTTAAATTTGCCCACAAATTTGATAAATTTTAACTTTATATTATTTAAAATTATGTAAATTTTAATATGATGTTTGAATCTTTCCAAAGCTACATTATTTTAAGCAAATTTAGGGATTCACTTCAGATATATTGAAAAATATTTTTATAATTTTCTCTAGCAACATTTTAAATTTCTATAAACCTTCTAATTTAAAATTTTTGTATTTACTGTGTAATAAAAGCTAAATAATGCAAAAATTTGGTTATAAATTTACAAAACTTTAGGAATTCACTTCAAATATTTTAAAATCTAGTTTAATTTTTTTAGAATTATTTCAAAATTCTTAAATGCCTCTTTTTCGAAATTTTGAGTAAATTGAACTGAAAGCTGAATAATGCAAAAACTTCGTTATATGTTATGAAATCACAAATTTAATGGTTTTCGTACCCATCTAAATATTTTTTTTATAATTGAGACTCGTGTGGAACTCTGATTAAGAATTTTCTGTAGTATAAAAAATGGGATAGTTATAATGCTTGAAATGAAAATTAGAATACTTTAAAAAGTTGAATTTTCGGCGAAAAAACATCCTTAGCCACATTTAAATATTTTTCATTGAATCTCGAAAAATAAGACATAATCTTCTCCTAAGAAGCAAAAAGTCCATCCCGATGTTAAAAGAAACCAGCATCAACGAAATTTCACCATATTCGTTCACAATCATCATTTGAAAATTTCTAGAGATTAAGATTCTTTCAATCTGATCTCCATGGGAGTATCTCATTAAGTATATTCCGCGAAGGTGTGTATAATTTCTCACTAATCTTGCAATTACTTCACCATTTGAATTTGCTAACACCACTTGTTCTTCGGTTGTCAAGTGCGCAGGAGCTTTCAATCGAATTTGTTTATTTTGAAAAACAGTATATTTTTCAAATTCAAATCGTTTCGAATTCGAATTGGAAATAAGCCAAAGAGATCCAAAAGCTTCGATTTGATGGCCATACATGAATAAAGAAGGGGTCCTAGCAGTAGGATAACTGGCCCTGGCAGGAAGAAAAAACTCGCAAGGATAACGTCTGACAGGAGAAATTCCAGCAGGCGAAGGTCTGGCAGGCTGAGCTCTGGCAAGCGTACGTCTGGCAGGAGAAAATATGGCAGGAGAAACCAGAGAACTATATCCGACAGGAGGATGAGACCTTTCAGGTGTATGCTCTCTGCCACGAGAAGAAGAAGTTCAATGACCCGGAACTCCAGGATTGGGGACGCTATTCGGCAAACATTTAAACTGAGCACTCAACTCGGGAAAAATAAATATAGGATTATTTTTTCCACGTGGATTCTCTTCCGGAATATTTTCCCGTATTTTGATAGCATGTTCAAGCTTATTTTATTTTTCTGGCTTTTTTTCTCTTCCGAAAAGAGTAAGTGAAAACAATGATTGTCACATTCTTTCCTGAAAAATGTACTTAATATTATTAAAATATTGTTCAATTATATTCACCAATGGAGTTAATGATATTTGCCAATGATAAGATGAGAGTATGGGCGATCCTCATATTTTGCAATTCGACGAAAATCTGCCGAATATTCTCGTACATCATTCTGTAATTACTCATATAATACTCATGTCTGATAGTCGTTATCTCGTAGATTGTATGCTTTAGAATCAATATTTTAGGATATTTACATTTTATTAAAGTTACTTTAAAGGAAAAAAATATAATTGCCAAACTCGTTAAAACTGGTGTCACGATTTTTTATAATCCACTACTTTTTAGCAATAAAACTTTGAACGTGTTTGAACAGCCTTTGAAAAATATTTTTAAATGCGATTTTATTGTGAATAAACACTAATTACTTTATTTACTGAAAAAATGCGTTTAATTTATTCTGTTTTTCTGAATGTTCAACCCAAAAAGATAGAAAACGTACCAAACAGTTCCATTTTCAACCCACAATAAAAAACATTTAAAGCAAAGTTAATTTTTAACAAAATGGTTGGTTTTTTTTTAAATAGTTATTATAATACTAAAAGGTGGATTAAGAAAATGAGTTTGAAACACAATTATCAAATTCCCAACAAAATAAATCAATTTTTAATGAATAGTTTAAGTTTTTTTTAAGCCAAATTTTTTTTTACATGACTAAAATAAATAAATTCTGTAAAAAACAGTTTAATTTTCAACTTTAAACAAAAAAGGTTTAAAGAAAACTTAACTTTTAACAAAATAGTGTAATTTTCTTGCAAAATGGCTTTTTTAATACAAAAAGATTAATCTTCCACTTGAAAGGATGATTTTTTAATAAAATGACTGAATTTTTAACAAAGTAATTAAATTTTTATCAGCATAGGTAAATCCTTCAAACAAAAGTATTGGTTTTAAACCAAGAAGGTAAATTTTATGAAAAAAATAATTATATCTCTGGCCATACAATATTTTTTCGTCAGAAAAAAGAAAATGCTACCTAATTATAACTTAGGTGGAAAAATTTTAATACAAAATAAAAATGTCTTACAACTTTTTTTGTGTTTTGTGCATTCATTTTTTAAGAGTATATAAATATAATTTTACTAGAGTTCTTGAATCGAATTATTCCTAAAAATTTTCAAAATAATAATATGAAAAGTCTAAAATTTTATTTTTGCTAAATCAGTCATATTTCTTGATCAAAAATGAATTGTTTAGCTGAACATTAATCTTCCTTGTTTAAAAAATCCACATTTTTGGTTTTCAATTTTATCTTTTTTTTTTTTTGAAAATTTGACCACTTGGTTAAAAATTCATCTTTTTAGTTTCAAAGTTCAACTATCATACGACTTCTTAACCGGTGAGTTCAATTTTTTGTTTGAAAATTTATCTCTTTGGCTTGGCAATTCAATTATTTGATTCTAAATTCTTTTAGTATGTTGAAAAATTTCCTTTTAGTCAGAAATGCATTTTATAGGTTGAAAATTTATTGGTTTTATTGGAAGTTGATCTACTTTTTTAGAATAATTATTTTTTGGTTAATGATTTATCATTTTGGTAAAATGTTTGCTCACTTACCATTTTATGATCGATGATCCCTTAGGAATGTACCATATGTTCTCGTGCACATATGGTACATGATTCTTATTAATCGTAACAATCGACTAAACAATACACTGACAATTGTTGTTATATTATAATTATATTCACAAATAAAATTAAGTATAACCACCGAATAAAGGATGAGAGTATAAACAATCCTAATTGTGAGAACAAAATAAAAAATTTGAAAAACTATATTTTTCTTTAATCTTCTCAAATATTTTCCAACAGGCTCTGAAAATTAATTTTTTTAAATAAAAACTGATTCTGATTTTTCTCAGGAAATGTTTCAAAATCTTTTAACTTTGTCAAAAAAATTGTATTTAAAATTTTTCTCGAAATCTTACGGAAAATGTTTTATGTTTTATATTTTATTAAAATATATGATTAAAATGTTTAATTTATTACACAATTAAAATTTTTTACTCGAGTAAATTATATTTTTTAAGGGAAGAATGAGAGTTTTGTGTTTATAAGAAACATGATTTAGAGATCGCAAAGCACCCCGATAAAGAATTTCTTGCAATATGCAAGATTTTCCCCCCAAAATGCAAGCAATTGCCAACTTGGTGTTAAGAAAATCTGAAAGAAAAGGAATTTCATATGAGACTGGGACATTGAGAACGATCATGAATTAACTTTTTATTGTTATTATTACTTTGGATCACAAACAATAATAAATTCTAGTGTAACATGTTTTCTTAATTACACTTGTAGAATGAACGAAATTTCACCTTGTTCGTCTACAAGTGCTATTTGAAAATTTTGAGAGACAGGCATGCTTAAGGGAGCTTCCTTGATTTCTTCTGGAGACATATCGTCGATCGCCCCACTCTTAATGTTGAATTTGACCCTTCTTTCAACTGAAAAATGATTATCGTATCTTTGTGTATATATTCCACGGAGACGAGTACAACTTCTCTCCAATATTCCCATAATTTCATTATTGGATGATAATAATACCACTTCTTCTTCTTTTGGCAAGCGCACAAGCGCTCTCAAGTGAATTGGTTTATCTTGAGGAAAAGTGTATTTACGAATTTTGAATTGCCGGTACGGTTTCCAATTGGAGATAAACCGAAGGGATCTAACATGTTCAATTGGATGTCCATATACAATTAAAGAAGACGGCCCGACAGGCGGATACCTAGAGCTTACATGAAGAGGAGACTCGACAAGAGAAAGTCTGGCAGGAGAAGGTCCGGAATGTGAAGGTCTGGCAAGTGAAGGTCCGGCAGAGGAAGCTCTGTCCACTGAAGAACTGGCAGCCATAGCTCTGGAAGAAGAAGGTCTAGCAGAAGAAGGTATGGCAGGAGAAATTCCGGCAGGAGAAGGTCTGGCAGAGGACGTTCCGGTAGGAGAAGGTCTGTTAGAAGAAGGTCCGAAAGGGGGAGGTCTGGCAGGAGAAGATCTGACAGGAGAAGTTATAGTAGGAGAAGGTCCGAAAGGGGGAGGTCCGGCAGGAGAAGATCTGGCAGGAGAAGTTATGGTAGGAGACGGTCTGGCCGGAAAAGGTGCGAAAGGGGGAGGTCTGGCAGGAGGAGACCTAGACCTGACACGAAAATATGACTCAGCTGGGGAAGACCTGACAGGAGAATCAGGAAAAAAAGATGTTTCGGAACGCGGAACTCCAGGAATGGGAGCTCCATTGGGTAAACAATCAAACTGAGCACTCAACTCTGGAACAAGAAATATAGGATTACACTTTCCACATATATTCTCTCCCGCCATATTTTTCAGTAATTTAATTTTTTTGTCGAGCGTATTTTTCTCTGCTGATGTTTTTTTCTCTTCCGGAGAGACGGACCTGTACTTGTTTAATGATCAGGCGCAAAAAAACTATAACAGCACCAAATTAAACAAGATACAATACTCTTTTTAAAAAATATGGTTCTCTATTCATTTTGATAAGAAAATAGTAATTGGAATAGAATGATGAATGAATCTCTTCAAAATTAATTTAAAATTGCAATCCTCATATTTTGTCAGTAGAGGAATAAATGATATATCCTTCGGTCGTTATCTGGTAGATTGTATTCTTTAAACTGAACCTAGTTAGATATTTACATTTCATTAGAGAAATTTTTCAGGAAAAAAATAAAATTACCATTCTCGTTAAAACTGAAAACACGATTTTTATAATCTGTTACTTTTGTTTGAGCAATAAAAATTGGCGCCTGTTTAAACAACGAATAAAAAATAAGTTTGAATGTAATTTTATATTACTTTTATAGAGACTTTAAACTTAAAAAAAACAATAATTGAATTTAAGAAGTTTATATCTGTTTCTTTATAATGCGAATAAACACCAAGTAATTTATCGACTGATTTTTTCATATACATATTTTCATATTTTCCATCAAAAATTATGTGTTCTGTGCAAAACTGTTAAATTTTGGTCTGAAATAAAATTTTTTTATAAAACTTAATTTTTAACAAAGAAAAAATCAATCAACCTACTTATAATTCAAGAGAAAAAAATGTACTTACAAAATAAATATTTAAAATTTGCAGAACCTTTGAAAGTCCTTAATAAGCTTCAAACTTTTATTATGCAATTTAAAAAAATGGACAAAAAATGAATGGTTCAAATTTATCTTCTCTCTGTTTTATTCGAAAATTCGACTATTTGATTATTTTACAAGTTGATCTACTTTTCAAAAAATGCAATTTTTTGGAATATTCATCATTTAAAAAAAGATTGGTTAAATAACATCTAATTATCAATGATCCCTTAGAAATAAGCCATATGTGCAGGTGCACATATGGTACAAATTTCTTGTCACATTCTATATTCCCCCGAAATACATTTAGATTAGATTTTTAGTTACAGTGGACAAACTCAAATCAATATTAACCAATAGTATTGAAGATAATCGCCGAAGATAGGATGAGAGTATCAACAATTCTCATATTTTTTATTCAGAGAAAATACTGATTAATGTAAATGTCGGTTAAATATTCATCATTTTAGAAAAAGTTTGGTTACGTAACATCTAATTATCAATGATCCCTTAGAAATGAGCCATATGTGCAGGTGCACATATGTTACGAATTTCTTTTCTTACTCTATATTCCCCCAGAATACATTAAGATTAGATTTTTTAGTTACAGTGGATAAGCTCAAATCAATATTCACCAATAGAATTGCAGATAATCGCCGAAGATAGGATGAGAGTATTAGCAATTCTCATATTTTTTATTCAGAGAAAATACTGATTAATGTAATTATGAGAATTCGATTGAAAATGTGACTGTTTAATATACCACTGCCTATATTCTTATCTTCTAAATTTCATGCGTCAAGTTTATGGTACTCCGATATTTGCATTTCATTAGATTCAGTTTCAAGATAAAGAAACATGGTTATTTTTAAACAATAATGTTTTTTAGCCAGGAACGAAGCAAAATTGGTACCAAATTAAAATTTGAGGGGGAAAAAGTGGAAAACAAAACAAAAATTTAAAATAACTATGGGGTTTTTTATGTGTATGGGGTTTTATGTTACTCAAATGCAACCAAACAGTGACTTTTTTGACTTTTTAAAAGACTGCATAGAATTCCATGAAATTTTGTAATATAATTTTATAATAATTTAAATTTAATTTTATATTAAATTATTTTTAATTCGTAAAGATATTTTCAAGATTTTTAAAGAATTTTTCAGATTTTAGGGGTATTTTTGATAATTTGAACTAATTTTCAATCAATTTTAGTAATTTCAAAGGTCTGCCAAACACTTTTTTGAAGATCTAAAATATTAATTCTAGGTTATTTATAATAATTTCAACTAATTTTTAACAAATTGTAGTAAGATGAAACATCTTGAAAATACTTTAAAGAAGATTTGACATTTTATGGCTCTTAAAAAAATTGCCTAGAATTCTACAGAATTTTATAATGTTTTTTGTACTTTTCAACAATTTCTTTACAAGAATTCAGAAATTTATTAGGATTCGGGATATTTAAATTGATTTCTCTAATTAACTAGGACAAGATTTCAACCCTTAAAATGAAGTTGTAGCATTAATGTGGGATTTCGGTGTACAATTTAAACTACGAATAATACAAACTTTTATTTTTTATACCAAAATCTGCATTTTGATTTAGATTTTTCTTAAATTTTTTAGATTTTTAACAGTTTTTAATATTTTTCCAAAATTTTTTAATATATTTTAAAATGAATCAAATTTTCACAAAAATATTAAAACTTCTTTATACGTTAGTTAATAATTAGATGTTCTTTTTTTATTTAAATATAAAAAAGTTAGAAGAGACTTTCGCTTCACAAGAAATTATGGAGATTCAAATTGAAAAAAAAATTTACTTCTAGGAAAAAATTTCTTACATTTTTTTTCCAAATAGTAAAAATTATTATCAGTAAGGTGTGTAATATTTTTTAAAGGTTTAAAAATTGATAAGAAATAGTAAAGGTGTATTTAAAATCTTATTCTTAACTTTATAATGAAATCTAAACATGTTTTTCTTTATAAAAAAAAAAATGTGTACAGGTCAATATTTAACCCTGATAAATAAATTGTAGCAATATACATGATCAGATAGTTAAAGCAGTAAAAATGAAGAGTTTGAAACTTTAGAAAATAAAATTTTTGGCACAAAAACAACCACAGCCACATTTTAATATTTTTTCATTGGTCCTTGAATAAAATAGAAAGCCAGACTTTGCCGATCTTGTGTTATAGAAAATTTTGAATAAAGGATTAAGTAGACGCTGGGGCATTGATAATTAAATTTGTAGCATAGAGAAAATTTCACCATCTGCATCTACAAGTATTATTTTCAATTTCCTAGAGTTTGGGTGGTCTAAGGGAGCTGCCTTGATTTCTGCTGGAGTCAGATATTTATTTGCACCAGTTTTAATGTTGAATTTCCCCCTTTTTTTAATCCAATTTTGATTCTCGTATCTTATCGTATATATTCTACGAAGACGTGTATGATTTCTCTCTAAAATTCCAATGATGTCACCATTGGATTTTGATAATACCATTTTTCCTTCGGTTGGCATGGGCTCAAGAAGTTGTTTTCTTCCTCTCAATCGAATTGGTGTATCTGAAGGAAAAGTATAGTATCGGATTCCGAGTCGCTGGTCCGGATTCTAATTGGGAAGAAGTCGAAGAGATCCAACATTTTCAATGCGATACCCATACATGATTAGAGAAGAAGTCCTGGCAGGAGGTGATCTGGTACTGGCACGAAGAGAAGACTCGGCAGGAGAAGGTCTAACAGGCGAAGTCTTGCAAGCGCAAGTCTGGCAGGCAAAGATCTGGCAGAAGAAAGTCTGGCCGGCGATGGTCTGGCAGGGGAAGATCTGACAGGCGAAGATCTGGCAGGCGAAGTTCTAACAGGCGAAGGTTTGGCAGGAGAAGAAGAATTTCCAGAACGCGGAGAAACCAAGAATGCTGGTGCCATTAGGTAAACAATCCAATTGTGCACTCAACTCTGAAACGAGAAACAGAATTACATTTTTTACGTGCATGCAAGAGGAATCGCATTATTATATGCAAACTAAAGTTCTCTAATAAAATTTGAAGGAAAACAGAAATTGGAATACAGTCAAGCTTCTAAGTTGTGGCGCTGCTAAAAGTGACGCTCTGAAGTGTGCCGTTAACTCTAATCGCTTTCTCCTACTCGCCAGAAATTCAAATCCTACTTTCTCTATAATTCCGCTCGAAGATTAGGGATCGTCTACTTTATGAGGGGAGCAATTTTTTGTTAAAAGTACATATGGTAACGTTTTTAATACGTTTCCAGATGATTATTGTTTTTGGTAGAAAATTAAAATTTATGTTTAAAAATTTATGTTTTTAGTTTAAAATTCACATGTTGGATTAAGAATTCTTGAATCTTGTTAAAACTTTATCATCTTTAGTAGTAAATTAATCTTTATATTTATAAATTTATGTTTTCAGTTAGAAGTCTAACTTTTAGGTTCAGTATATTTTAATTTTGTTAAAAATTCGTCATTTTTGGTAGTAAATTATTCTTTTTGTTTAAAAATTCTCAATTTTTAGTTGAAAATTCAACTGTAAGGATAAGAATTCCCAAATTTGATTAAAAAGTCGTTTTGGTAGTAGATAAATGTTTTTGCTTAAAAATGATTTTTTTAGATGAAAATTCAATTTTTTGTTTAGAATTATTAAATATTAATTAAATTGTATTTTCTTTAGTATTCAACTATTCGTTAAGCATAAACATTCATTTTGTTTAGCTGAAACTTTAAATTTGCTTTTTGTTTGAGTGCTCTTAGGTTATTTATAATAATTCAAACTAATTTTTAACCAATTTTAGTAATTTTAATCGACTTTAAGGCCTTTTTAAAAAGATTGAAAATTTCACGGAATTTCATAATATTTTTGATACTTTTCAAAAATTTGCTCGCAAGAATTCATAAATTGCACAATATATAAAAGGATCTTTAATAAGGGTAAAATAAATTAATATTTTTGTCAAAAAATTCTTCTCTTTTCGTTGATAATTCAACTCTTTCAGAATTCTTGAATTTTATTTTGAAAACCGTCATTTTTGGTAATAAACTAAGGTTTTTCTTTAAAAAATTCTATTTTTTAGTAGAAAATTCAATTTTTTAGTTAAAAATTTTTGAATTTGCTTAAAAAGACGTTTTTTCAGTAGAAAATTGATTTTTTGGTTTAAAACTTTATTTGGTAGTTGAAACTTGAAAATTCTTAGATTTTATTAAAAATACGTTTTTTACGTTGTAAACCAATTTAATTGTTCAAAGATTTATCTTTTTTATTTAAAAGCTCAATTTTTTGGTTTATAATTCTTTCATTATGTTAAGAATTGGTTTATTTTCGGGAAAAAATTTACCTTTTTTTAAATTTGATGTCTTCATTCGTGAACTCCACTTTTTGTTTAAAAATTCTTGAAATTTGTTTACAAAATCTTCATTTATTGTAGTGAATTAGAATTCTTTAATTTGGTAACAAATTCGTTTTTAGTAGAAAATTTATTGTTTTATTTATTAATTTATGTTTTTAGTTGTAAATTCAACTATTTGGTTGAGAATTCTTAAATTTTATAAAAAAAATTGTCTTTTTGGCAGTAGATTATTCTTTTTGTTTTAAACTTTATTTTGTAGTAGAAACTTCAACTTGTGCCTGAAAATTCTTGGATTTTGTTAAAAATTCGTTTTTTCGTTAGTAAACCAAATTATGTGTTCAAAAAATCATCTTGTTTTAGGTATAAACTCAATTTTTTGGTTTATATTTCTCTAATTTTGTTATTAATTCGTTTGCTTTTTTGGTAGAAAATTTACCTTTTTTTAAATTTTATGTTTTTGAATATTGAATTTTGTTTGAAAAATCGTCATTTTTAGTAATAAATTAATCTTTTTAAAATTCCTATTTGTTTTTTTTTATTGAAAATTCGTCTTTTATGGTAGTAAAATAATCATTTTGTTCAAAGAATTTTTCTTTAATTCCAAACTGAATTTTTTCAGAATTCTTGAATTTTGTTTAGAAGTGAATTAATGCTTGTTTTTATAAAGTCCTATTTTTTAGTTTACAATATAATGTTTTTGTTGAGAATTCTCAAATTTGGTTAAAAAGTCGTTTTTATCGACAGATAATTTATCCTTTTATAAGAAATTTATGTTTTTAGTTGTAAATTCAACTTTTTGGTTGAGAATTCCTGAATTGTATAAAAAATTCGTCTTTTTGGTAGCAAATTAATCCTTTTGTTAAAGAGTTCTTGTTTTGTTTGTTGAAAATTCAACTTTATCAGAATTCTTGAGTTTTGTTAAATGTTCGTCATTTTTGATAGTAAATTATTCTTTTCGTTTGAAAATTCTTATCTTTAGTTGAAAATTAAATGTTCTGGTTGAGAATTTTCGAATTTTGTTAAAAATATGTTGTTTTTCTTTTGTATAAAATTATTCTCGTTGTTTATAAAATTAATCTTTTTGTTTAAAAGTTTAACAACCAGTTTTTGATCTTGCACTTCTTTCTTAAAAATGCAATTATTCTTTGAAGGTTCGCTTATACCATTTTCATTTGAAAATGGTTCTGTTTTAAATAAAAATTTAATTTTTTGTTAAAAGTTGAAATCTTTGGTTAAAATTCTCTTTTTTTCTTGAAAATTAATCCAGTTTAGTTAAAAATTCGACTTTTAGGTTGAAAGTTCATGAATTTGGTTGGAATTAACTTTTTATCCAAATTTTTTATTTTTGAGTTGTTAATTCACAATTCTTACTTTAAAAATTTAATCATGCCCGGATTTACTGTCACATAAGATTCATTTCGACACATTTTAACACTTACGCTGAAAATCACCGTTTTTATTTTAATTTTTAATTTATTACTGAAGTATACAATTCATCACAAGGTCACATAGACAATATATGCGTTTAAACCGGAAAATCCGTTTTTACCTAAAACCTACGTTACTTCCGGGGTGTGTGGGGGGTTTCCAAATTACAGTTTTTAATGGGAGGGGGGTAATAATTGTCAAAAATTATTTATTAAATTTATTTATTTATTCGAGCGCGCTCGAGAGCATGACAGTGGTGGGAGAAATATTTTCCGGGAGTTATTCTCCTGCAGGCCCGATCGCGGTACTATTAAAGGGTCGACTGTAGAATGATGATTAAATCTAATAAAAATGTATTTACAATTATTAAAATATTATAAAATAACACATATTCACCAATAGAATTAAGGTATAATCATATATTCCTTGTCGGCATCACCAATCTCGTTGAAATTATGATCACGATTGTTATATTCTATTGCGTTTTAGTAATTAAGCCTGGCTCCTTTTCGAGGATCAAAAATATAAAATAAATTTAAACGTGATTTTGTAATAATTTTTCAGAATCTGTGATAACTTTATTTACTGTATTTTTTTTATTTTTATTTAACCTTTCACGTATTGAATCCATAGAGATGAATTATGTACAAAACAGTTAAAGTTTTATTACGAAATTCAAAAAGATTAAAAGTAAGATAATTTTTTAATAAAATAGTTGAATTTTCTGGCAAAGTACTTTTTTCAACGCAAAAGTATTAATTTTTTGCCAAAAGGATGACTTTTTAACAAAATTATAACAAATGGATGATTTCTGACATTTCTCGAAATAGATTCATGAATTCAGCAAGTATTAGATTTTGAATAAAGAAAGCATTATTTACACTAATTTTAAGGGTAATTTACGGTAACATACCATAAATTGCCCAAGATTCAATTTAAAAATGTCTATAAAATTCAGGAAATTTATGGGAATTTTCCGTTATTTGTGGTCATCTTACAGGTAAATATGGTGAATTACTGTAAATTTCCTTAAATTCAATTTTAAAATAACTATAAATTTCTGGAAATGTTCCGTTATTTGTCGTCATCTTATAAGCAAGTATGGTGAATACTATAAAATTACCCAAAATTTAATTTTAAACAATTTTATAACTGTTCGAAAATTATTGAAAGTTTTGGTAATTTACGGTATTATTACAGGTTATTTATGGTAACTTACCACAAATTTCCCAAAATTAAATCTAAAAATGTCAATAAATTTCCGAAAATTTAAGGATATTTTCCGTTATTTGTGGCCGTTTTACAGTTAAATATGGTGAATTACTATAAAATACCCAAAATTCGATTTGAAACAATTTTATAACTGTCCAGAAATTTATGAAAGTTCTGGTAATTTACTGTGATATTACAGTTAATTTATGGTAACTAACTATAAAATACCAAAATACAGTTTGAAAGAGTCTATAAACTTTCGGAAACTTTTGAAAATTTTCGGTCATTTATGGTCATTTTACAGGTAAGAACGGTAAAAAACCATAAAATTTCCAAAATTCAATTTTCAATTTTTTTATTAATTTTTGAAAATTATGACTTTTTGGTAATACATGGTAATATTGCAGGTAATTTATGGTAACTTACAGTGAATTGCACAAAATTCAATTTGAAAAATTCTATAAGGTTTCGGAAATTTTTAGAAATTTTCGGCCTTTTATGCTCATTTACAGGTAAATATGGTAAAAACCCGTAAAATTTCCAGAATTTAATTTAAAAATATTTTCATGAGTGTCCGGAAATTTATGAAGTTTTTGGTAATTTGTGGTAACTTACTATAAATTGCCAAAATTCAGTTTGAAAATGTATATACATTTTCGGAAAGTTTTGGGAATTTTCGGTCATTTACGGTAATTTTGCAGGTAACATGGTAAATAACCACAAAATTTCCAAAATTCATCTTTACAAATTTTTATAAATTTCTGAAAATTAATAAATTTTTGGTAATTCATGGTAATATTACAGTTAATTAATGGTAACTTACCATTAATTACCCAAAATTAAATCTAGAGATGTCTATCGATTTCGAAAAATTTTTGCTCATTCATGGTCATTTTACAGGTAACTTATTATAAATCACCCACCATTCAATTTTAAAAATTTTTGTAAACTTCCGGACATTTATGAATTTCTTTGGTAATTTATGGTAATATTGCAGGTAATGTATGGTAACTTAAAATAAATGAATCGAAATTAAAATAAAAGATTTCTAAAAATTTCCAGCAATTTTTAGAAAATTTTGGAAATTTTGGTAGTTTACGGTAATTCCTAAAAAATTTCAAACTTAAAAAATAGTCTGTAAAAGAACCAAATGCTTTCTTTTAAGTTTTGGAATCTTTTATGACCTTTTGAAATTTTTCTTAAAATTAATCTTTGAAGATACAAGATGCTTTAAAATTTTTTCAGAAATCCTTGAAAAAATTTGTTAGTTTCTTAAAACTTCCAAAGTTGGTAAAAGGCTTCGAACTTTTTTTTTTAATTTTGCAAAACTTACTCATTTCTTTGCATTTTTAAAAATATTATTACGTTTTTAATTATTTAAGTATTATTTTTTTAATAATAATTGAGCGATTCCTTTTTTTCGATTTTTTTATTGAATGATCACATATGGTATCCTTTCGTAAAATCTCAAATAAAGTTTAAAAGAAGATACTAAATGAGATGAATGGTTAATTAAATTGCTTAAAAAAATTAATAAAAATGATGTATTATATAATGGTATTCACCAAATAAATTTAGGATAATTGCCAGATATAGGATGATAGTATAAAAAATTCTCATATTTTTTAATTGTAGAATAAAACTGAATAATTAGGTATTGATTGAATAATAAAAATGAGAATTCAATAAAAAATTTGAATTCTGAATATTCTGCTGCGTGTAGACGTTATCTCGAAGGTTCTAGGCTTGAAGGTTTTTCGACTTAAGACATTTATATTTCGTCTGTCAGTTTCAATAAAAAAAAATATAAATATTTCTTTCAATAAAAAAAAAGTTTGATCAAATTTTTTTGACATTATGAAAATCTTTTCAAAAAGTCATTTTAAATTTATTTTTCAAAATAAATATGATTTTTAATTTGGCCTTAAATCTTTAAAAAAATCTTGTCATTCTTTTAAAAAAATATAATCTTTGGAAAGCTTTAACGTTTCATCTGAATTTTTGTAAAATCTACATAATAATTTAAATATTTTAAATTCTAAATGATTTTGTAATTTAAAAAAATTATAAATAGCTTTAAAAATTTTGTAAAATTTTTCGACAAATGTTACTTAATTTTGAATGAGAAAAAGGAAATTTTCAACTAAACGGTTAATTTTTTAAATACAGAAATTATTTTTTAAATGAAATAATTAATCTTCAAGAATAAAAAAATACATTTTTAAACCAAAAGCTGTACTTTTAACGAAAACGATGAATTTTATACAAAAAGAAACAAACAAATTTTCAGCAATTTTCGACAATTTGGAAATCTAAAAAAAAAATGTAACAGTTTTTTTATTCTCTTATGAATTTTTTAAAACCTTCTAATTTTATTTTTATTTTCAAAAATCTACGTTTTAGATATATTGATGTTCGCTCATCAATAAAATTATTTTAAAATCTTTTTACAATTTCTAAATATCTCTTATAATTAATGGAATTTTATATAAAATTTTGTAATATTGCAAAATCGAACAATTCTGTTTTAAAATGTTCTACAATCTTTTTAAACTTTTGAGTAGACATTTGAAATATTTTTAAGTATTTTTTAATTTTCTCTTGAAACTTTTCAAAGTTCTTAAAAAGTTTCTCTTTCTGAAATTTGACATAGCTTGTGTTCTAATAACAAAATAAGGAAGGAACTTCGTTTTTCAAGAAGTTATGAAATTTATCGATTTTGCTTTATGTTTAAATAAAATTTTAGGGGTGACTTTGACCTCTTATTTGAAATTTTCTTTTTTTGCTCTCACTAAAATGGTGGATCAATTTTTTCTAAAAAAAATATATTTTAAGCCCAAAAAGATGAATTCGTAAAAAGCAATTCAGTTTTTAACGCAAGTTTAAAATTTTAAAAAGTTGTTTTTCAACGAAATAGTTTAATTTTCTAAAAAATAATTTTTTTAAAACACCATCATTTCCACCGTCAAAGTATCTTGCCTTGATCATTCAACCTTCTCCTTGCACCTTGCTACCCCCCCCCCCCCTTCAGCAATTTCTTAAAATATACCATTTATTCATGCATAGTTATCTCTTCATTGATCCCTTTCCAACCACTCCGTCCTCTATTAATCACCTCCCGTTCTCTTTCTTCCATTATTGCTTTCTCTACCTCCTCCATGTACCTCGTCTCCTCCTGTCGTTTTAAATTAAGTAATTTCTCGTACTCCCTTTTTCTTGTATTGAAATCCTTTCTATCTCTCCTCTTCTCTAATTCTTTAGCAATATCTTCATATGCTCTTTACCCTCTACAAACTCCACATCCCACCAAATTCTCTTTCCACTTCTTTTTTCCTCACTAGGCCTAATTTCCTTAACTACCTTCTATACCCATCGCTTCATTTTACCCAACATCTCATCCGCGCCTTCCCGATCTTCAATTCCCGTGTTCTCCTATTCCATTCTTTCCATATATTCTCTTCGTTTATCCACTCCCCACTTACATATCTTGATCTTTTTCCCTGTTTCTCCCTCCTGCTTCCTTTTCTTCCTTCTCAAATTTTCTATTTCCCTATGTATTTATATTCCCTATTCAGATTCTTTCTAAAAGTTCCTTACTCGTTCCTCGGCCAGTAATCTATTATTGTTTCCCCTTTTCCTCCAAACGTACTGTCCCTTTCTTCATCCTCTTGCGGGTTCCTATTGCAAATAAAACATCCTGTTTCTCCCAGGGTTTCCTACACAGCTCTACCCTCCTGGTCCACCAGTTTGTGTTCCGATTTTCTCCTGAAAGTCTCATTCTCTTTATCTCATTGTTCTCCTCCCGGTTGCCCCGTTCAAGCATTCGAATCACCTCCTATCAATACTAATTCGTCATCTCTTTTCACCACCCATTTCCTAATCACATTTTAACCTTCCTATCGTCCCTATCTCCTTTAAAGGCAAACTATCCTTGCCTTTCTTTTTCCTATATTCACAAGTCTCGTCATTACTTCATCCGCTTCCTCAACTCACTTTTCTGTGCTCTGCTTTCCCAATACTTCATTACTACTTTATTTCTTCCTTATTAATCGCATTCAATCTTCTTTATGCCCCCTCCCTACTTTTGTGGAAACCCCGTCTCTCCGCCTTATCTCCTACCTCCCTCTAATATGTCCATTACATGCACTCTTCTATCTCTATTTTCCACTTCTTTCCCTCGTCACAATGGTCCTTTTCTACTCACTCTATTCAATTTTTTTCTCATCATCCCATATCCACACACAAAAATTTATCCATTTTCTGTCTTGCACTATCCATACCGTGTTCCTTTTCTTTTTTTGGGTTCCATTCTCTCTGTTTCATCATCAACTTTCTTTTTTTCAAGATAACAACTTTTTCTTCGACACTTCTCACTACCACAATATACATACGCGATTTAGCTTCATCGTTTCTTCCCACTCCATAAACATCTTCCGCGTGCACTGTCGCCCCAATTTACTTCATCAGCTTTTCCGCTTCGTATCTCCCTGCTTCACTATTCACTTTCATTCCTCTAAACATTATATTTCTACTTGTTTTAGTCTTCTCCTTTATTTCCACTTTTCTTCCTATCTCTCGCAATCTCGATTTCATTCTTAGATTTTTTGGCACAACGTTCTCGTTTACTTCTTTCACTCTCTTTCCTTCTCTTATTCCTTCTTCCCCTTTCTCTATATCCTCTGACGTACATTCTAACTTTCTCAATCTATCTTTTAACTTCTCCACATCAGATTTTCACTCTTTTTATGAATCTTTTGTTTTTTCTCGATTTCCTCCAACTGCTTCCAAACCTTATCTTTATCTTGTCGCTACACCAACTCCCATTACTCGCACTTCTCTCTAACTGTTTTCATCTCCTCCCATACCTTATTCCCTTGCCTATGCATGCCATTTAGACTTGTATTTGTTTCCTCTTTTAACCCTTTAATTAAATTTTCCAAACTCTCTAAATCAACTTTCCTCTTTTCCATATTTCTTTGTGATGGAGCCTTTTTATTTTTAAGCTCTTTCCACAAGTTTTCATCTTTTTGCTCATTTCCCTCTTTTTCCCGTAACTTTTTAGTGTCTTCCGTCTTATCCCCTTTGTTTCGTTTTTCTTTAAAGTATCCCACCTGCTGATCCTTTTTTCTCCCCCCATCCAACTATCCCTGTCACATACAACTGAACCTCGCTACCATCGGTACTAGCTTCGCCATCAGCCATGCCACTCTCTATGTCACTAGCTGCCCCGAGACCCTCAGCACCGGTGTTAATTTCCATCTGCTGCTGCCCTCTGCCGACCCCCATCAAGCTCCTCATGCTCTTTCTGCTCTACTTTACCGATCTCCTGTCCTTATCTTCCCTCTCACTTTTCCAGTCTTAGTCGACTTACCTCCAAATTAGCACTTTCAGCAATCTTCCTAACCCTTTTAATCTCACAAAACCCCATCCCCAAACTTTCACCTAACCCCTTCACTTCTCTCACCTCCTTTTAACACCTTTCACCTCAAGCACACCTCCACGCCCGTCATTAAAACCAAAATTGATAGCACAGAACAAAGACGCGTCCTTTACCAATCGGTGAAATTTTTCTATATAATTATAACTTTAGGGTGGAAACTTTAAATACAAAATAAGAGTTTCTAATATATTTTTTTTTGTTTTGTTTATTTATATTTAACTTTACATAAATATAATCTTTCTAAGATTTTTGAATCGAATTATTGCTAAAATTTTTAAAAACTAAAAAAGTAGCTTGTAAAAAACCCAAATGTTTTTTTATAAATTTCAAAATCTTTTAAAACCTTTTGAAATTGTCTCTTAAAATTACTTTTACAAAATAGCAAACGTTTGAAAATTTTTCCAGAAATATTTTTAAAAATGCTATTCTCTTGAATTTTTATAAATCCTTAATAATCTTTTAACATTAATTTTAAAATTTTTTAAATTAACTCCTTAACTTTATTTTAAAAGAACTCGAATTAAACTAATTTATCAAAAATTTATTTATCTGAATGAAGAAGTATAATTTTTAGGAAACTTCTTTTTTTCAATTTCTCGATGAAATGAGAACTTCAGGAATATAAATTAATAGGATAATCCAAAGTATTTTTGATCTAAATTAATTTTTTGTGAATTTAAAAGTTAAAAATTTTATTATTGCTTCAAAATTCATCTTTTGAGGTAATAATTCTACAAAATTTCTTAAAAATAATATAATGCTTTTTTGAAAACGAGCGCTGTCATCATTTCGAATTTTTTAATTCGATCGGTCCACCTGTACAGTTTTCAATCAGAATGCATGCTATTGCGCAATATACTTGACTGAGTACTCGCGCACGGCTGCTGATTAATTCAATTTTCCAACGTAAACAGTTGAATCTTTTACCAAGAAAGTCATTGAAATTTCATCGCAAAATAACATTTTTTTAACAAAATAATAAAATTATAAACCAAAGTATACGATTTTTATTTTTTAACCAAAAATAAATAAAAAAATTCAAATTGAATTTGCGACATTTAAATTTTCTTTCATTTTGAAAAGTTGAAAATTCCATTTGAAATTTTCTTCTATTGCCGACGGATAAATTTTGTAATAAAAATAAGTGCTACCTATTTTATATTAAATTTTGTAAGCTTTAATTTTGAATATTTAAAAGGTTTAAAAATGAATTGAACTTTTAAATTTCAATAATATTTTTCGCATTTTTGAAATTTAAATTATATTAAGAAAGGAATAGGAAAATGTTATTATAAATTATAGTGTCTTTTTTTTAAATAACCTGAGAAATTATTATAAATACAAAAATAAATTCCAAAAAGTTAGAATAACAATTTTTTTAGGCTGTTATTTATTTAACAACATTAAAATAAAGATAAGATAATAAGTAATAACACAATAACACTCTCAAATATTAAAAATTATTTCTATATGATAAAAGACGTTTAAAACAACTTTATTAACTTTTATTGTATAAAATAATTCATCACATTTTGTAGAAAGAAATTTTTTTATAATTTTATACACAAATTATTAAATAAAAGTAATTGCAAATTCAGAACTTATTTTTTTTTTAATTGTTCAGTCAACAACGATGAATTAAAAAAAAATTAATTTTAAACTAAATACTTGATTTTTAGAAAAATAGTTGTATTTTAACATACCGTTAAGTATTCAATAAAAAATAAAAATGTTTTTCAAAGAAGATAAATTTTCTACGAAAGAATTTAAATTTTTTAGCAAAACATATTTTCAGTAAAAAAAAAAATAAATTTGTAGCAAATTAAAATTTCAGAGGGGGTAGGAGGTATTGTGAATCAAAGTAAAAATTTTAAAGAACTATTTTTTTATTTGTTTATTTATTATTAAGGTAATGTAAATAACATGGTTTCAGGATTTCTTAACTAAATTCTTTCTAAAATTTAAAAAAACTTTCGCTAAATTAAAAAAAGGGCTTGAAACCATCCAGATTCTTTTTCGATAAATTGGAAATCTCAAATATTTCTAAGCGGTCTCTCAAAACTGAATTGAAAAAAAAAATTGATTGAAACTTTTCCCAGGAATCTGTGGTATTGGAGGCGATCGTAAATTAACTTGGTATTGTATTTATTACTGCGGACTGCAAAAACTTCTACATTTAAATTTCACTTTTTTTTAAATTATATTTCTAGCATGGACGAAATTTCACCATGTTGATTGACAAATACAATTTTAAAATTTCTGGAGATTGGGCGGTCCAAGGCAGTTTGCTTGATTTCTTCCGGAGTCATGTCTTCAATCGCGCCAGTGTAAATGTTGTATTTTACCCTTCTTTCAAACAGATGTCTCATTGTGTATATTCCACGAAGACGTCTATTATATTGCGTAAATATTGCCAAGATGTCGCCATTGGAAGTTGATAACACATTTTTTTCTTCGGTTGGCATGGGCTCAAGGGTTTGATTCTTTCCTCTTAATCGAATTGGTTTACGTGGAGGAAAAATGAAGCTTCGAATTTCGAATCGCTGGGTCGGATTCGAATTGAGAATAAAGCGAAGAGATTCAACATTTTCAATTTTATATCTATAGATGATTATAGAAGAAGGCCTGGCAGGAGGAGATATTGACCTGGCAAGAAGAGAAGACTCAGCAGGAGAATGACTGGCAAGAGGAGACCTGGAACTGTGACGAAGAGAAGACTCGGACGTTGAAGGTCCGGCTGGCGAAGGTCTATCAAGCGAAGATCTGGCAGGCGAAGGTCTAGCAGGCGAAGGTCTGGCAGAGGAAAATAGACGTGGAGTTCGAGGAATGGGCCCACCATTCGGCAAGAATTCAAACTGTGCGCTTAACTCTGGAACAAAAAACAATATTTTAATTTCCTTTTCGATTCAAGGAATAAACAATAGTTTATGTACCAAGGCAGTAAAGTGTACGATACTTTATCTGAAATAGGTAGAATAAGTACCCTTTTTCTTTAAAATGGTGCTTGATTGTAGTGAGTAAGCATGCGCATAGAGTTAAATTATAAGTCCAAAATCCACTTCAATGTGTAACGTAATTTCAAAATGAAATCTTCTCACTGTTTTTCTTTAAATTTTTTTCACTTCTCACTCACTTCTATCTTCTTACTGTTTTCTATGTCCTTACTTTACGTGCCGCTCATTACAGTACAATAAAGTGCTATTTTAGTGACGCAAGACGGGCTTTCGTAATGTTTTACTTTTTAGCAACTAAACTTGACACCTGGTTAAACAATAATTTTCTTGATCGAGGCAAGTCGATTGACCAATAATAGTAATAACTTTATGGAAGAGTAAGGAAGATATGGATTAAAACTTAAAAAATCTATATATCGATTTAATTTTTTCGAAATCTTCTTAAATATTGTATTATTAAACTAATAAGGAATTAGTTCAAATTTATCTCATTTCTGCATTTTAAAAATATTAGCTACAGGTAAAAATTCATCCCATTAATAAGAAATTGAAATTCTTTGTCAAAAATTTATTTTTTTTTTGGTGGAAGATTGATCATTTTAGTAAAAAGTTTGTATGTACACGCGCCCATATGGTATGAATTTCGTATCAATAGAAACACTTTTCGAATTAGGTTTTTTTAGAACATATATAGAATAATTTTAGATTGAATTCTTACTTATTTCGGAAAAACATAAATAAAGTTTGAAATAAAATATCAAATGGGATGGATGGTAGAATAAATTACTTCAAAATGTACTTAAAATGACTAAAATATTATATAAAATTATTATATTTACCAATAGAAGTAAGAATAAGCACAATGAATAATATGAAATTATTAATAATATTCATATTTTTTTAATTGCGAAAGAGCTGATTAATCTGATTATGAGAATACGATTCACAATGTGACTGTTGAATAATCTACTGCGTATATTCTTTATCATCTAAATTGTAGCTGTGAAGGTTATCCTAATTAGATACTTACAGAAATTCGAGTCTTTTTGAAGGAAAAAACATTAATTTCAAACGTAAAATTTTTCTCAGTAAGGAAAGAAATAAAATTGATGCCAAATTAGTATTAAAGGGAAGAAAATTAAAAAAATAAATAAACTCTTCCAATAACTAATTTTTTTCATTAAGATCTTCTATTTCTTTATTTTTGAGGTTATATTATGATGATATTCAATAAAACCATTTGAATTTTTTCTTGTTATTTTGGATATCCATAGAAATTAAAAAAAAAAGTTCAAATAGCCTCTTGAATTTCATTTCTAATACGAAAAATTATTTTTAATTTTTTCAGGATCTTTTATAAAATTTTGTGATTCGCATTAAATTTTCTTAAATTCTGAAAAACCTTGAAAATTTTTGTACCAATTTTTAAAAAATCAGTTAAAATTAAAATTTTTATAAATACTTTCTAGTTTTAAATTATTTTTTTATTTAAACAATTTTAAATCTATTTTTGTTAATTTTTCTTTATTTATTTTTGTTTTTTTATTTTTAGAAATTTTGGAAAGCTTGTGGATCTTCTGAAATTTTTAAAATTAGTATCTTCAAATTAATTTTCTCAACAGGAAAAATCATTCGATTATTTCTTAGAAAATATCGTTTTCAACCTGAAATGTTTGTAGATTAAAAAAAAATTATTTTGCTATATTCTAAATTTATTTTAGAAGAACTTTGAAACCTTTCGAATTTTTTTAAAAATTTTCCGAACGATAATTTTAAAACCTTTTTAAATGATCTCTTGAAATTATTTTTTTAATATTTAGTTAGCTACTATTTAAAAAATATTTCTTTGCGCGCAAGATCTTTCTATGTACACTAAATTTATGCGCAAGTCTTCCAAAATTAAAGGTCCAAGCATTGACCAATGTCATTTGGTGATTGTGAATTCTCTTTCGTTAAAGCTCCTTCGGCTTTAACGACCCCATTCTCATCACTTATCACATGCATAGTACTTCATTTCGTCGCAAATGCGAAATTTTGTACATTATGTTTAACTCTATTATATCGAATGTGTATTATGTTCATTTATGTTCCTTGGTCTGAGGCTCTTTAATCCGATATTGCAAAATAAAGTACAAATCTCCTTTTTAATGAATATTTTAATATTTTTTTCTCATTTTGCATTAAATTTTATGTTTAGCAAACCTAAAAAAATAAATTTATATTATTATAATTTATAATATGCATTAGTATTGAAACAAAAGTATTTTT
>JAAAKG020146185.1:7010-20034 GCA_010014905.2 Druon quercuslanigerum
ATTTCAAACCGCCGAATATTAAATTTTCAACGGTTAAATTTGTAACACTGGAATTTTTAAAAGCTAAAAAAATTATAAAGTTGAAAAATTGAATAAAAAGTAAAAATTGAAGGAAAACGAAAATTCAATTTTCTTTAATTTTAAACATTTCAATTTTTAACATTTAAGTTCTTAACAGTTAAAAAACTCCCCTGTTGAAAATTGAAGAAAAAAATGAAAATTGAATTTTCTTTACTGCCGAAAATCGAAGAAAATTGAAATTTAAACTGTTAAAAATCGAAGAAAATTTTTAATTAAATTTTCAATAGTTAAATTTCAAACCGCCGAATATTAAATTTTCAACGGTTAAATTTGTAACACTGGAATTTTTAAAAGCTAAAAAAATTATACAGTTGAAAAATTGAATAAAAAGTAAAAATTGAAGGAAAACGAAAATTCTATTTTCTTTAATTTTAAACATTTCAATTTGTAACATTTAAGTTCTCAATAGTTAAAAAATTTTACTTTTGAAAATTGAAGAAAAAAATGAAAATTGAATTTTCTTTACTGCCGAAAATAGAAGAAAATTAAAATTTAAACTGTTGGAAATAAAAAAAAAAAAATTGATTTTTTAATACTTAAATTCTAAACAGTTGAACATTAAATTTTTAATTTACTTCAATTTTCAACATAAAAAACTTCAACTGTTGAAAAATTAAAGAAAGGTTGAAATTTCAAATATTGAAAATTGTGTTGTTAAAAAGTCAACAGTTGAAAATGAAAGAAATTTCAAAATTGAATTTTCAACTCTTAAAAATTAAATAAAAGTGATTAAGATTTGAATTTTAAACAGTTAAAAAATTCAACTGTTCAAGATTGAAGAAAAGTACAAATTAAATTTTCAACTGTTGAAAATCGAGAAAAATTTAGAACGAAATTTTCAAATGTTCAATTCCAAACAGATGAAAATAAAATTTGGATTTTCTTAACTTTTTAACACATAAATTTGTGACATTTTAATTTTTAACAATTAAAAATTTCAACTTTTCAATAACGAAAAAAAATTAAATCTTTAAATGTTATAAATTCAGCTGTCACAAATTCCAATTTTTACGTTAATAAGAAGTATTAAAAAAGTTATATTTAAATAATTCCACATAAAAATTTATTAAATAAACATTTCCATCCAGAAGAAACAAATTTTGAAAAAAGTAGATTGTTTGGAAAACAGATCGTTATTGTCAAATAATGATTTGGCAAATTAATAGTCATTCAATGGACTCTCAGTAGGCAATTTATGAGATTTAAAAAAAGCCTAACTCTATGATTTAAAAATAGGACAAAATCACTTGCTATTTTCTAAGTAAATAAAAAAAAGCTAAATTCTTTTTTCAATTTTTTGAAGCAAAAGAGAGTCCGAAAAAGAAAATTCTTTTTTTTTTAATTCCTAATTCTTACTTAAACTCTTCTAAAAAGAATCAACCCGACATATTTTCACTGTTTATACTGCGCTGCATAAATAATCCTAAACATTCGAAATCAAGATGCGTCGATTCATTAAAAATACGGAGAAATATGAATTTTTCAAATTGAGTTAATGTAAATTAAAACTGGGTTCAGTCTAGTAACCATTTCATCATTTCAATAATTTGCAGTTTAGGACTGATTCCTAGACAAGGTTTAGGACTGATTCCTAGACAAGGTTTAGGACTGATTCCTAGACAAGGTTTAGGACTGATTCCTAGACAAGGTATAGAACTGATTTCTAGATAGAGTACAGGATTGAATCCAGGACTCAAAAACAAAATTAGTAATGATTATTTGAACCACTCTTACTGAAAACCCAATTTGTCAATTTCATTTTTCTTCGTCAACTATTTCGAGTTTATTTTTTTTTTAAATCGAATCTACATATACAAATGCAAGAGTAACGATCTGTTTAATTAAAATAAACACGTACTGACTGATATGTTACGTTTCTAAGTTTTTAATTAAAGCATTTTCTAGGTTGCTTATTTATTTCTCGCAGCAAATACTAAACTGTAAGCAAATTAGTCTCTTTATCAACAAGGTCAGTCCAATCATTGCCCCTTTCTTCGGAAGCGTTAAATTCAAATTGAAGATGGGTCACGAAATGACTTTCAATTTAGGGCATAACGACAACACAAAGTTTGAAACATTTATTATTTCACGACTTTTTAAATTTACTTGAGTCTCAATTTTTTTTTACATTCCTGGAAGTCGAAAAAGTCTTCCCTATTTCTTTTCGGATTTTATTCAATCATTTTCTAAAAGTTAATTCATGTTTAATTCACGTATCTTTTCGGGGAAAAAATATTCACACCTGTTTAAACAGAAGAATTTTTTCCGGTACTTAAAACATTAATTTACAATTAAAATTTAAAAAATAATTATGAATATAAAACAAACTCTATTTTTCAAACCAACACGTTTCAAGTTTAAATTAAGATAAATATTTTAATTTCAGTCAAATTTTTACTATTTCCACCTAATCAAATTTAAGTTGCGCCACAATCTTGGTCATATATTTTAATTAACTATTGCTCATTTTTGACTAAAATTCTATTTTTTAATAACAGAGGAAGCTCGTAAAAAGGTGCAGTTTTATTTTTGGGGCGTCATTTGTATTTCGGATTTTTTTTTAAAATGCAAAGAACATAATGATGTCCTTTTTGTTTTCGGAAAAAACTTAATTTATAAAGATAATTTATCTTCAATAAAGCTTTTTCAAAATGAAAACAATCAAGGATTTACAAAACTCATCACATGTTTTGTTATCAACTTTAAAAAAAAAATATTATTGAAAAAAAAGAAAACTGATTTATATTTATGATTTAAAATAAATAAAATTAATAATACATTGGATACGTTTCACTGAAACTCAATAGTCAATACTGCAGTTTCTATTTCTATGCATTGTTTCAAACGAAAGAATGCAAGTTGCTTTAAATTATATTCACATTTATAATAGGATATTAAATTTCTGCCACTTTGTGCTTAACATATTTTATAATCTTATCAGGAATGGACCATTTCGATTCTATTTTATACAATTAATTTTTATCAATCCGATTAATCGAATGCATGGATTTATTTTTTCAATTTTTATAAATGCTTCGTTATTTCTGATTTTAAGAGATTCTTTTAGGAATTTCCAATTATTTCAAGGGGGTTTACGGGATTTAAAGTGATTTTTGGGGATTTAAAAATGATGTTAGGAAATTCTAAAGAATTTCATAGAATTTCAAAGATTTTGAAGGCCTTCACGGGAATTAAAAAATAAATAAAAAAGATTTCAAGGAACTAGGTAATATTTCCAAATATTTAAAAGATTTTTAAGCATTTCAAGAATTTCCTAAGAATTTGGAAGGATTTTCAAACATTTCAAAGAATTTTAGAAAATTACAAACGCGATTTTAAAGGATCTTGGGATATTCCGAAGGATTTTATAAATTACGAAAGATTTCAAAGAATTTAAAAATATTTTAAAGGATTTTTAAAGAATTTCATAATATTATAAAAGGTACCCAAATATTTTTAAAGTTATCCCGAAATTATTAAATATTTCAGGAATTTCAAAATTTTTTCCGCAAATTAATTTAATTTTAAAGGATTTTACGAGATTAATAAAGATTTTAAAGTATGTTATGGAATTTCAAGCGATTTTTAAAGACTTTAAATAATTTTACGAGATTTCCAAGTATTTCAAAGTAATTTATATTTTTAAATTCCAAAGGATATCATAGATTTCCAAATATTTGAAAGATTTTAAAAGATTTTACGGAATTTTATAAGATTTTAATGGATTTGACAAAATTTGATTACAAGGAACTTCGTGGGATTTACAAAAATATTCCAAAGAATTTTACGGGATTTCAAAATACTTTCATAAATTTCTCAAAATTTCAGAGTATGTTACGGTACATTGCGAGATTTTTTTTAATTCTAAAGGATTTTAGGGGATTTCTGATTATTAAAAAAAAGGATTTTATGGAATTTCAAATAATTTTTGAAGACTTTAAAGGAGTATGAGGGATTTCCAATTGTTTCAAAGGATTTTAGAGATTTTTAGGAATTTATAGACATCTCTAAATACTTTGGCATGATTTCCAAAGTTTTATAAAAATTGTACAGCAATAAAAGTGATTTTTAAGTATTTTAAATGATCTTAGGAAATTTTAAAGGATTTCACGGATTTCCAAAAACTTAAAAAAAATTTACGAAATTTAAAATAGTTTTAAAGAATTTCAAGGTAAGATTTCTAAATATTTCAAAAGATTTCCAATTTTTCAAAAAGATTTTCAAGGATTTTAAAAACACTCGGATATTTTCATAAAATTTTAACAAATTTTGGGTTATTTAAGGATTTTGAAGTTTTTCAAAGAATTCTCAAAGATTTAAAAGGATTTTGACATTTTAAAGGATTTCAGGGGATTTTAAAAGATTAAAAAGGATTTTACGCAATTACGGGATTTTAAAGAATCTAATCAATTTCTAAAGTTTTTTGCGGAATTTAAAATAGTTTTGAAAGAATTTTCGGGGTTCCGCAAAACTCTCAGAGATTTTGAAGGATTTCCAAAGACTTGCTTTAGTTTTTACAAATATTTCCAAGGATTTCACATTTTTTTAAATTTCATGAAATTTCAAGGAAGTTTAAGATTTTTTTTAAGGATTTCGAAGTTTTTTAAAGTGTTCCCAAATTTTTCAAAGGATTTCAAGAGATTTCTAAAGATTATAAAAGATTTTACCAAAAGAAAAGCGCTTTTTAGACATTTTTAAAGATTTTTAGAAATTCGAGAGGATTTTCTAGATTTCCAAAGATTTTTAGGGATTTGGAGAAATTTTCAGAGATTTTAGTGGATTTATGAAATGTTTAAGAATTTTAAGAGTTCTGTTTTGGAATTTTCAAGCTTCTCAAAGAAATCCCAAAGGTTACAAAGGATTTCAGGGATTGTACGGAATTTAAAATATTTTTAAAGAATTTCAAAGTAAGACTTCGAAATATTTCGAAGTATTTTTTGGAATTTCGAGAAACTTTCTGAGATTTTAAAGGAATTTTAAGATTTTTTAGAATGACTTCGAAGGTTTTCAAAGAATTCCCAAATATTTTTTAAGGGATTTTTAGGGATTTTAAATAATCTAATCTAAACTTCTAAAGGATTTTGAGGAATTTAAAATAGATTTAAAGGGTTTCAAGGTAAAATTTCCAAATATTTCAAAGGATTTTTTAGGATTTCGAGGAACTGTCAAGAGGTTTTAAAGGATTTCCAAAGACTTTCTTTAGTTTTTTACAAAAATTTCCAAGGATTTCAAAAAATTTTAAAGAATTTCATGAAATTTCAAGGAGTTTCAAGAGAATTCTAAAGAATAAAAAAGGTTTAAGGGAAAGAAAAGTGCTTTTTAGTAAATTTTAATGATTATAGGAAATTCCAGAGGATTTCATATATTTCCAAAGATTTTAAACGACTTTATTTTAATGGATTTCAGGGGATTTTTAAAGTTAAAAAGGATTTTACGAGATTAAAAGCGATTTTTAGGGATTTTAAAGAATCTTATGAAATTCTAAAGGATTTTGCGGAATTTAAAATACTTTTATAGGATTTCAAGGTAAGATTTATAAATATATCAAAGGATTTTTTGGGATTTCGTGAAAGTTACAGAGATTTCAAAGGATTTCAAAAAAATCTTCGTTTTTTGTACAAATATTTCCAAGGATTTCAAATTTTTTGTTAAATTTCATGAAATTTCAAGGAATTTTAAGATTTTTTTTAAGGATTTCGAAGTTTTTCAAAGAATTCCCAAATTTTTTAAAGGATTTCAAGAGATTTCTAGAGATTATTAAAGATTTTACGAGAAGAAAAGCTCTTTTTAGTAAATTTTAAAGATCTTTAGAAATTCGAGAGGATTTCATAGATTTCCAAAGATTCAAGAATGGATTTCAAGAAATTAAGTAAGATTTTCAAATATTTTAAAGGATTTTTAAGGATTTCGAGAAACTTTCAGAGGTTTTAGTGGGTTTGGAAAGATTTCCAAGGATTTCCAAAACTTCGAAAAAATCTTAGGAAATTTTAAAGAATTTTAAGAGTTTTTTTTAGTAATTTTCAAGCTTTTCAAAGATTACCCAAAGATTTCAAAGAATTTCGACATTTTAAAGGATTTCAGGAGATTTTTAAAGATTAAAAAGCATTTTACGAGATTAAAAGCGATTTTTACGGTTTTTAACGAATCTTATGAAATTCTAAAGGATTTTACGGAAATTTAAATAGTTTAAAAGGAAAATTTCAAAGGATATTGAAATTTTGTAGGGTATAAGAAGATTTCTAATGATTAACACGAATTTTTCAGGAATAAAAGCTATTTTTAGGGATTCTAAAGAATCTAATGAAATTCTAGTGGATTTAATAGATTAATAAACATTTTAAAAGAATTTACGAAATTTAAAATAGTTTTAAAGGATTTCAAGGTAAGATTACCAAATATTTCAAAGGATTTTTTGGTATTTCGAGAAACTTTCAGAGATTTTAAAGGATTGCCCAAGACTTTCTTTATTTTTTTACAAATATTTCCAAGGATTCCAAATCTTTAAAAGAATTTCGTGAAATTTCAAGGAATTTTAGGATTTTTTAAAAGGATTTCGAAGTTTTGCTAAGAATTCCCAAATGTTTTAAAGGATTTCAAGAGATTTCTAAGGATTAAAAAAAAATGTTACGAAAAGAAAAGCGCTTTTTAGGAATTTTTAATGATATTAGGAAATTTCAGAGGACTTCATAGATTTCCAAAAACTTTTTAAGAATTTCAAGATGATTTAATAAGATTTTCAAATATTTCAAAGGATTTTCAGGGATTTGGAGAAATTTTCAGAGATTTTAGTGGATTTGGAAAGATTTCCGAGGATTTCCAAAGATTCGAAAGAATCTTATAAAATTTTTAAGAATTCTTAGAGTTTTTTTAGGAATTTTCAAGCTTTTCAAAGAATTTCCAAAGATTTTAAAGGATTTCGAAATTTTAATGCATTTCGGGGGATTTCTAAAGATTAAAAAGGATGTTACGAGATTAAAAGCGATTTTTAGGGTTTTTAAACAATCTAATAAAATTCTAAAGGATATTACGAAATTTAAAATAGTCTTAAAGGTTTTCAAGGTCATACTTGCAAATGTTTCAAAGGATTTTTTTGGATTTCCAGAAACTTTCAGAGATTTTAAATGATTTCCAAAGACTTTCTTTATTTTTTTAAACATATTTTCAAGGATTTCAAAACTTTTAAAGAGATTCATTAAATTTCAAGGAATTTTAAGATTGTTTGAAAAGATTTCGAAGTTTTTCAAAGATTTCCCAAATATTTTTGTAGGGATTTTTAGGGATTTAAAAGAATCTAATAAATTTCTAAAGGATTTTACGCAATTAAAAATAGTTTCAAAGGGTTTCAAGGTGATAATTCAAAATATTTCACAGGGTTTTTTGGGATTTCGAGAAACTTTCAGAGATTTTGAAGGATTTCCAAAGACTTTCTTTACTTTTTTACAAATATTTCTAAGGATTTCAAAAAATTTAAAAGAATTTAATGATATTTCAAGGAATTTACAGAGTTTTTTTAAGGATTTCGAAGTTTTTCAAACAATTCCCAAATATTTCAAAGGATTTCAAGAGATTTATAAAGACTAAAAAAGATTTTACGGAAAGAAAATTGCTTTTTAGGAATTTTTAATGATTATAGGAAATTCCAGACGATTTCATAGATTTTCAAAGATTTTAAAGGATTTCAACATTTTACAGGGTTTCAGGGAATTTTTAAAGAATAAAAAAGAATTTATAAGATTAAAAGCGATTTTAGGGATTTTAGAGAATCTTATGACATTCTAAAGGATTTTGCGGAATTTAAAATAGTTTTAAAGGATTTCAAGGTAAGATTTACAAATATTTCAAAGGATTTTTTGGGATTTCGAGAAATTTTCAGAGATTTCAAAGGATTTCACAAAAATCTCTTCAGTTTTTTTACAAATATTTCCAAGCATTTAAAATTTTTTTTAAATTTCATGAAATTTCAAGAAATTTTAAGATTGTTTTAAGGATTTCAAAGTTTTTCAAAGAATTCCCAAATTTTTCAAAGGATTTCCAGAGATTTCTAAAGATTAAAAAAGATTTTACGGAAAGAAAAGTGCTTTTTAGGAATTTTTAAAGATTATAGGAAATTCCAGACGATTTCATAGATTTTCAAAGATTTTAAAGGATTTCAACATTTTACAGGATTTCAGGGGATTTTTAAAGAATAAAAAAGAATTTATAAGATTAGAAGCGATTTTTAGGGATTTTAAAGAATCTTATGACATTCTAAAGGATTTTGCGGAATTTAAAATAGTTTTAAAGGATTTCAAGGTAAGATTTACAAATATTTCAAAGGATTTTTTGGGATTTCGAGAAATTTTCAGAGATTTCAAAGGATTTCAAAAAAATCTCTTCAGTTTTTTTACAAATATTTACAAGGATTTCAAATTTTTTTTTAAATTTCATGAAATTTCAAGAAATTTTCAGATTTTTTTAAGGATTTCAAAGTTTTTCAAAGAATTCCCAAATTTTTCAAAGGATTTCAAGAGATTTCTAGAGATTATAAAAGATTTTACGGGAAGAAAAGTCATTTTTTGGGATTCTGAAGACTCTAATGAAATTCTAGTGCATTTCATAGATTCATTTTAAAAGAATTTACGAAATTAAAAATAGTTTTAAAGGATTTCAAGGTAAGATTACCTAAGATTTCAAAGGATTTTTTGGGATTTCGAGAAACTTTCAGAGATTTTAAAGGATTTCCAAAGACTTTCTTTAGTTTTCCTACAAATATGTCCAAGGATTTCAAAACTTTTGAAGAATTTCATGAAACTTCAAGAAATTTTAGAATTTTTTTTAAGGATTTCGAAGTTTTTCAAAGAATTCCTACACTTTTCAAAGGATTTCAAGAGGTTTCTAAATATTAAAAAAGATTTTAGGGAAAGAAAAGCGTCTTTTAGGAACTTTTAATGATCTTAGGAAATTTCAGAGGATTTTAGAGATTTCCAAAAATTTTAAAGGATTTCCAGTGATTAAGTAAGATTTTCAAATATTTTAAAGGATTTTTAAGGATTTCGAGAAACTTTCCGAGATTTTAAAGGATTTCAAAAGACTTTCTTTAGTTTTCTACAAATATTTCCAAGGATTTCGAAGCTTTTAATGAATTTCATGAAATTTCAAGGAGTTTAACAATTTTTTTAAAAGGATTTCGAAGTTTTTCAAAGAATTCCCAAATGTTTTAAAGGATTTCAAGAGATTTCTAAAGATTAAAAAATATTTTATGGAAAGAAAAGCGCTCTTTAGGAATTTTTAATGATCTTAGGAAATTCCAGGGGATTTCATAGATTTTCAAAGATTTTAAAAGATTTCAAGAGATAAAGTAAGATTTGCATATATTTCAAAAGATTTTTAAGGATGTCGAGAAACTTTCAGAGATTTTAGTGGATTTGGAAAGATTTCCAAGGATTTCAAAAACTTTTTAAGAATCTTATGACATATTTAAGAATTTTAAGAGTTCCATTTAGAAATTTTTAAGCTTTTCAAAGAATTTCCCAAGATTTCAAAGGATTTCGACATTTTAAAGGATTTCAGGGGATTTTTAAAGATTAAAAAGGATTTTACGAGATTAAAAGCGATTTTTAGGGCTTTCAAACAATCTAATTAAATTCTAAAGGATTTTACACAATTTAAAAAAGTCTTCAAGGTTTTCAATGTAAGACTTCCAAATATTTCAACGGATTTTTTGGGATTTCGAGAAACTTTCCGAGATTTTAAAGGATTTTTAAAGACTTTTCTTATTTTTTACAAATATTTTCAAGGATTTCAAAACTTTTAAAGAATTTCAAAGAATTTTAGGATTTTTTTAAGGATTTCGAAGTTATATACATTTCAAAGGATTTCAAGAGATTTCTAAAGATTAAAAAAGATTTTACGAAAAGAAAAGTGCTTTTTAGGTAATTTTAATTATTATAGAAATTTCATAGATTTTATAGATTTTCAAAGATTTTAAAGGATTTCTAGAGATTACGTAAGATTTTTAAATATTTCAAAGAACTTTAGAGGATTTTGAGAAATTTGCAGAGATTTTAGTGGATTTGGAAAAATTTCCAATTTTTCCTAAAGATTTCCAAGGATTTCAAAAACTTTTAAATAATCTTATAAAATTTGTAGGAAATTTAAGAGATTTTTTTAGGAATTGTAAGTTTTTCAAACGGTTCCCAAAAAGTTTAAAGGATTTCAGGGAATTTCTAAAGATTAAAAAGAATTTTATGAGATTGAAAGCGAATTGATTTACACCAATTTTAAAGGATTTTCAAAAAGATTTTAAGGAAAGAAAAGCGCTTTATAAACATTTTTAATGATCTTAGGAAATTTCAGAGGATTTCATAGATTTCCAAAGATTTTAAAGGATTTCAAGAGATTAAGTAAGATTTTCAAATATTTCAAAGGACTTTTAAGGATTTCGAGAAATTTTCAGAGATTTTAATGGACTTGGAAAGATTTCTAAGGATTTCAAAAACTTTTAAAGAATCTTATGAAATTTTTAGGAAATTTAAGAGATTTTTTTTAGGAATTGTGAAGTTTTTCAAACAATTCCCAAATATTTCAAAGGATTTCAAGGGATTTCTAAAGATGAAAAAGAATTTTATTGGATTGAACGCGATTTTGAGATATTTTAAAGGATCTTAGAAAATTCGAAAGGATTTCATACATAGATTTATACAAATTTTAAAGGATTTTCAAAAACTTGAAATAGTTTTAAATGATTTCAAAGATATACAAGAATTTCTTTAGATTTTAAAGAATTTTAAAGAATCTCCGAAAAAAATTGAAAGAATTGTACAATATTTCAAGGATTTTTGTAATATTTTAAAAGATTTAAAACGACATAACATTCTTTTTAAGCAATATCAAGGTTTAATAACAGATTTCATTATATTTCGAGAATGGAAATGTTTAAAAAATAAACTAAAAATGTGTACTATTTTTTTAAAATTCGTTTCAAGAATCGATTCTTTGCGATCGATTAATCGAAAAAGTCGAATCGTCACACTTTTGTAAGATTTAAATGAACTTTCAAATATTTCATAAGATTATAATGATTTTCCAAGGTTTTTAAAGAATTTTCATGGGATTTCCAAGAATTTCTTTAGATTTCAAAGAATTTAAAAGAATATATAAGAAAAATGGAAAAAATTGTACAAGATTTTCAGAAATTTCGTAAGATTTCAAAAGACTTGAAGCGACATAAAAATTTTTTAAAGCAATATTAAGGTTCAAAAATCAAATCCTCACTTTTTAATGGCATTTAAATGGACTTTCAAGGACTACCAAAAATTTCTTTAGATTTCAAAGTATTTTACAGCAATTTTTGAAAAAATTCGAAAGAATTTCTTAATATTAGATGGCACATACCAAATTTTTAAGCATGGTTTAAATAAAATATTTCACGATATTTCAAAGAACTGGAAAGTATAGAAAATAAAATACTTGTTATTATCGATTAAAAACAATTATGTTTAAAATTTCGATTTATCAATCGATTACTTGAGATCGATTAATCGAAAAAAAATCAAATCGTCACTTTTTGTGGGATTTAAATGTACTTTCAGGGATTTCACAAGATTCTAATAATTTTCCAAGGTTTGCAAGGAATTTTCGTTAAGATTTAAAAATATTAGACGCGACATAAAAATAATGTGAGCAATATCATGGTTTCCATAACAAATTTCACGATATTTCAAAGAATTGAAAAGTTAAAATACTTGTTATTATCGATTAAAACTAAATTATTTTTTAAAAATTCGATTCAACAATCGATTACTTGAAATCGATTAATCGAAAAAAGTCAAATCGTCACTTTTTGTGAGATTTAAATGCACTTTCAGGGATTTCACAAGATTCTAATAATTTTCCAAGGTTTTCAAGGAATTTTCGTTAAGATTTCAAAAGTCTAAAAAATAAAATACTTGTTATTATCGATTAAAAACAATTATTATACAAAAATTCGATTAAGGAATCAATTACTTGAGCTCGATTAATCGGAAAAATCGAATCGTCACTTTTAGTAATCGATTTCTGGGAATCAATTCTGTTTTTTTTTTTTTTTTCTATGAAAGTCGCCCATCCCTAATACCAAAGCTTCAAAGTGAAGAGTGCAAAATTGTTCTCTGATATTGTCAAATGCTATAATTAAAGTGGCGAAAACTTATTAAATTAGCATTCCGATAATCGTTCAGATGAAGCTCTAACTCTTATATGTACTACATATTTAATATGAGATTGAAAAGCATGTGTCATTGATAAAATTGTCGTGTCGTTTTATCTTTAGCAAAAAGCTTCTTCGAATGAAATTTAGCCCTCTTCGCTTTCAATATGAATGGTATGTCAAAAAAAGGAGGTTTTCGAATCAGAAATGAAAATGAAAATGAAAATCATTCTATGATCAGTACACAGTAACTTGAATAGATGCTGCCAAGACTGATCCCAAGAGGAAACTCGAATGCCAGCCGATCCCCTAGCAAAGAAAGCAGCCCTGAACCGGTCCGATAATTGATCTCGATTAGTGTTAGGGTGTCGAAGCGTCATAAATCTGGAAATCTGCAAGGTGAAAGATGCAAGTTAGTTGATGCAAAAGGAAATCAGGGTGTCTACCCAATCGATTCTTTTTTTAATTCCACTCATTTCCCGGTTTTCTCGCGGCATTTCAAACGATTTTTAAATATTTCAAGTTATTTCTAAATATTTTTAAATATTTCTAAACAATTTGAAAGATTTAAAATATTTATCATTTATAACAAAGAATATTTTTATAGCATGATAATTCTGAATTTGAAAAGATATTATTTTTAATTCCTGGTCATTTCCCGATCACTTGTCATTTTTCCCCGATTGTTTTAAAAGAGTTGAAAAGATTTTATCGATTTCATACGATTTTTAAAGATTTCTTCATATTTCTAAGCATTTTACAAGATTTCTTATTTAG
>JAAAKG020146186.1:0-10720 GCA_010014905.2 Druon quercuslanigerum
TTTTTTACAAAAAAAGATTTAACTAGATAGTCGAATTTTTAAATAGATAATATTACTTTTAAACAAAACAGTTGCATATTTAATAAATTAATTGAATTTTAACCAAATAGTAGTATTTTAACTACACGTTGTTATTTTAACCAAATTTCAACTAAATAGGTGACTTTTTTACAAAAAAAGATTTAACTAGATAGTCGAATTTTTAAATAGATAATATTACTTTTAAACAAAACAGTTGCATATTAAATAAATTAATTGCATTCTTAACCAAATAGTAGTATTTTAACCAGACTTTGTTATTTTAACCCAATTTCAACTAAATAGGTGAGTTTTTTACAAAAAAAGATTTAACTAGATAGTCGAATTTTTATATAGAAAATATTACTTTAAAAGAAAACAGTTGCATATTTAACAAAATAATTGCATTCATAACCAAATAGTAGTATTTTAACCACACTTTGTTATTTTAAATAAATTTCAACTAAATAGTTGACATTTTTACAAAAAAAGATTTAACTAGATATTCGAATTTTTAAACAGAAAATATTACTTTTAAACAAATTAGTTGCATAATCAATTAAATAATTGTATTTTTAACAAAATAGTAGTATTTTCAACCACACGAGATTAATTCTGAACCTAATATATGATAATGGTAGATTTTTCAACAAAAGAAATTAATCTTTTAACCCAGAATAATTGTATAATTTTATAGGCATTAATAATTCAGTTCAACTTTTAGCAAAAAAATGAAAAAGGGGAAATTATCTTGAAAAGATTGAAAAAAATAAGAATTATTTAAAAATGGGAATTTAATTATTGCTCAGTACCTAATTTTTTTAAGTTATCTGCCATCTCAATTAATCTTTAAATTATATCAATATTCTCAAATAAACGAAGTCTGAAAAATTTACTTAAAAGTAATCTCATACTAATACCAGATAGTTTAAACTCATTATTCATTATTCATTATTCGATTGAAGGTTACAAAAAATTCCATCTATATTTTGTATTCAAAAATAGGAGGGGGGTTAGATTCAGCGTCAGATCAGATTATGATGAGGGGGGGGGGGCACCCAAATGTCACCAATTGTCACAAGAGGGAGGAAAGACCTACACTTTTTAGGTTTTTTAGTCCCTGGCAGAAATCCTTTCATTTTCAGTCAGTTATGTTGGAAAAAGTGGGGGAGGGGAAATAATGGAAGTGAGGGAAACGGAGGGGCATTATGAAGTCGAAAAGTGCGGGGAAGGGAGAGTTATCTGGGAAAGTGAGGAGAGAGGGTAGTAGATGAGGAAGAAGTGGACGACCACTCATCAACTCGCCGACTGCTTCCTGCAGCCTCTTCCCCCACTACTGCACTCTTCGGCAGCGAGTGATCCTCCTGCGCTGCTAGCACAGTTAAAAGTAGTGGAGTAGTGGTGGAAGTGGAAGCTGTCGTCCAATTGAAAATCGCCCAAGTAGAGAAAAAAGTTGAAGAAGGGAGGGGAAGCGAAGTTGACGTTTGGGGAGGGGACGTGCTCAATGTAGAGGGAGTAGGGAAGGGAAAGTATGAGAGGGGGAAGTTTTAACGACAGAATTAATGATTTATTAAACTAATTATTTATTTAGCACTAATTATTTATTAATTCATTTACTTTTTCTATTTTTCGTTGCAGTTTATCGATTACTAAATAATTTAGGAGGCTATTTGTCACCAAGCAGTTCCGTTCCAGAAGATGTAACTCCTCTAGTTGCTGCTCTTTTAAAATTGAATGGTGCATCTCTATTTGATTTGTACATCGACACTGATCTTCAGGATTCCACAAAATCTGCAGTTTTCTTGGATCTCCCGACTGGATATCAAGTGAATTCGTTTTTCCAACAAAATCTGGTGAGCATTGGTCAAATAAGTTGAATGCATTTTTTACTAAGCACCATCGCCGAAAATAAATTAGCCGTAAATCAAAAAAATATTGGCCTTGAATAGGGACGATACGATATTTTTTTGATTCATGAAAGTTTTCTTTCTCTTAACAGAACAACCCCCCCCCCCCGCAAATTACCTCTTACATTCTCTCCGCTAATTTTCTTAACCCACCTTTCTCCTAACTTCCCCTCTCCGCAGGTCCCTTTACTTCCTTCACTTGCCCTCCCATAATTTCTTCTCACTTCCCCTAATAATCCTCCCCTAAATTTATCTTACAGCCATAATTACCCTCCCCTTATTTCCACGACTTCCCCCTAGCCTAGTTCATTTAAGTTTACCCCCCTCCACTCTCCCTCCCATTATTACCTCACATTTCCCCTGACTTCCCCTAAGTCCCCATGAACCACTTCCCTTCCCATAGTCCCCATCCCCACTTCCCCTCCTTGGTGCAAATTTGCAAGTTTTTGACTATTTTTAAGTGGCTTTAGAACTAAGTCAAAAATTAGTTTCACGTACAAAGAATAGTTTTGCAATCCTTCCGTTTGAACGGAACTAATTTTATGAAAAAAACCTTTTTTAACATTGTAAATAAGTATCCTATTAACCAAAAACAAAAAAAGAATTTTTGAAGGTATTTCAAAATATTCTCAACTGGTAGAAATTAAAAAAAAATAATTCCATATTTTTATTCGTTACCAAAAATTCTTTATATAAAAAATTCGCAATTTTTTTAGAACCCATTGGCATTTTTAAAGCTTTATAAAAATTTTTAAACTTCCAATCCGTTTTTGGTGGCCTAAAGTGATATATATTTTTTTAACGAGTTGTCATGATTAAAAACATCAAGTTATTTTTATTCACTTGTTTTTAAAATTTTACATTTTAGACAAATGCCGGCACTCGTTTTCTTTATATATACTTCCTTATTTTAAATTCAAAATAATCTTTTAGAAAAAAATTATGAAACCATTACATAAATTCTTTTAAAAAAAGTTTTTTTGTAATTTTATTTTTTTTCTAAGTCACAAAAATAAGGTTTCATAATCTTTTAATTGCAAAATAAAATTTCTATTGCCTACATGTGTTTTATGATTAATTTTGTAGATGTGAGGTATTATGAAATTGCTGAAATAATTTGAATTCTTTAAACTCGAAAAAAAATTAGTTGATTTTCATACAAAAATTTGAAGTCGGTTAATATCGAGATTTTTGTGAAGTTCCTGAAAAATAAAATATCTGAAATATAAAATTCTTGAAACAATTAAATTAACAACACTTTTGAAATTTTCTGATTAAAAAAATTAGCGATTAATAAACAAAATTTAATTATAAACTCGATATAATCAATACAAAATTGTATTTTGCTATAAAAATATTTAATAAATTTATTTTTGTTACTTAAGAAAAAAAAATTGAAATAAATAGTAAAGAAATTACATTTTAGGCATAAAAAAGTAAAAGCAAATCCGCATTCTTTGTTTGATAACCAATACATTTTTTGTTTAATGTTTCAAGTGTCTCCCTGTTTTTAAGATTTTTCAATTTAATAAAATAGGTCTTTAGTAAAAAAGTAAACAATTTATTTATGATTTTTTAAACAAATTAAATAACAATAGTAATTTTTTCGTTATTTGCAATGATTAATTATTGACTTGATTGAAAAGTCAGTTTAAGAAACTAGTTTTTAATGAAAAACACAACACTCAATCCTCAGCCAAATTGAGAAATTTTTAAGAAACAAGATTAATTTTCTTTCCAAATTTTCTACCAAATTGTTTAAATTTCAAGCCTAAAAACGATTTTTCCAGAAAACAGCTTATTTTTCAACCCGAAAATGTATATTTTCCACAAGAAAGTTAATTTATGACCAAATAGTAAAAATTTTCAACTAAAATAATGAATCTTCAACCAAAATAATTTAAAACTCCCCTTCCATACTTCTGCTCACCACTCTTCAACCTTTGCTTCCTCTCCTATGGTCCCCCCTCTCTTCTCTTCCCCACCTGACAATCCCTCCTTTACATCCTTTCCCCAGCCATAACTTTCCCTCCCCTAATAGTCCCCCTTCACTTCCCCTACTTCTACACCCCTCATTACATCATACTCCCCCCACTCTAATTTCACCACCCCACATTTCCTCTTATTTCGCTTCTCCTCAGTTCCCCTCATTTCCCCTAGTTCACCTCCTATCATTAACTCTCCCTTCCTTTACTTCCCCTCCCCTCATTTTCTCCCAAATCCCCCAATTCCACTTCCCTGATAATTCCCTATTGACTCTACGCCTCTTACTTCCCCTACTCCTCTAAATTCCCCTAATTTCCTCTAATACCCACTTCCCCCATTTCTCTTAATCTCCCCTCACGAAAACTTTCCCTTCCAAGATTTCCTCTGATTTACCCACATTTCACATTTTGTTTGTTGACAATTCAATATCACCCTCTTTAATATGATTTGATAGAATTAGGGCTGCATTAATTTTAAGGGGGGGGGGGAATAGAATAACAAGGACTAAACAATAGAGTAAAATTGGTAAAGTAGTTCATGGAATTTTAGATGAGAGATTGTCCACAAACTGCGTTATCAATTTTAGGCCATATTTACCCCCTCCCCCCCATCCGAAAATTAATGTTCCTCAAAATTCTATGAAAACAAGAAAAGAGAGTGATTTTTCAAGAGAATGGGATCTGGAATGTGTAAAAAAGAGGGAAAATAGATAAATAAGGACTAAAGAGTTTCTCTGAGATTGGGAAAGGAGATCAAGGCCGAAAAGAGATTCCAAGGGCTGCTGGAAAATTAGAAAGACTCACCATGTGTTGGCCATATCGAATCTCAACTGTTTGCGTGTTTTGGCGATACGCCAACCAGTCCAGGGCTACCAGATTCCCATTCCTGAAATTTTCTCGATCTTGGCTCCAGACTGTCTCGAGATGTCAGACATGTTTCATTTCTTGCAAACAGATCCATTTCTTCTCCCTTTTTATTTTCTTTTCTTTTCCAAACTCACATTCAGTTTTATGGGAATTACAGTCTCATAAATCAGTTTAGTATTCAATTATTAAAAAGTAAATGGGGCCATTTTCCATGAAAATTTCGCAAGGGGGAACAAATTTTGTAAATTCGACCCAGCGGAGGTGGATTAGTCAGGATTATATCGGATTAGCCTGGATTACGAAATTGTTGAATCCTCAAACAAAGAGACGATTTTTCAATAAAACAGTTGACTTTTTGACTAAAAATGGCATTTTTTAGCAATATTCTTTAATTTTCAACAAAGCACATTATTTTTAACAAAATATTTGAATTTTGAAGCAAATTGTTAAATGTTCAAATAAAAAGACACAATTTCACGAAAAAATGAAATAGATAAATGTTTTGTTTAAAGAAAATTATTTGTGACCAACGAACAAATTTTCAAGAAAATAGTTCAGTTATCAACCAAAAAGATAAATTTTCTGCCTAGATTCTTAATTTTTTACTCAAAAATAGAATAGTTAAAATTGGATTACCTGGTACTGAATTATCTGGATTACTCTGAACTAAAATTTAATTCCTTGAATTACTTAAATTACTAAGAATTACCTGATCCTAATTGGATTACCCTGGATTTCAAATGGATTACGCTGACTTGTGAGTAGATTAATTTAATTACTGCGGATTACAAGTGGATTATCTGGATTACAATTTGATTACTCCGCTATAGACGTGGATTACAAGTACAATAAAAGTGGATCACTTCGGATTACAAATGGATTACCCCGAAGGACTTGAAGTAATCCGCTTTATAACTGAATTACTGCATATTAAATATTTATTTCTCCTGATTACTTGTGCTGCTCTGGATTACAAGATTGTTAGTCGAATTAACTGGATTAGAAATGGATTACTCTAAATAAAAACTGCATGACTTTACTCTAGAAGTATGTTACAAGTGAATTATTTGTGGATAGATTTGGATTACAAATTGATTAATCTAATAACTTTAGTTACATAGAATTACAAGTGGATTACATCGGATTACACTTGAGTACTCCACTTACGGTGGATTACTCGCATCAGAACGGACAACTCTGCATAAAAAGTGGATCACGAATGGATCACTGCACATTACAAATGGATTACACCTGATTACATTTGCTATACCGGATTAAAAGTGCATTATTCGCATTACACTGGATTACTCGAATAAAAATGGATTAGTCGAATTATCTGGATTAGAAGTGGATTACTCTTATTGAAAACTGCCTTCTTTACTCCAGGAGTAGATGAAAATTGGATTATCACGGATTACAAATTTATTACTTCGATATCTTTAATTAGTCGGAATTACAAATGGATTACTTCTGACTACATATACTACTTAGGATTACAAGTGTATTATCCGAATTACACTTGATTACTCGAACTAAAACGAAGTAGTATAAATATCTCGAATAGAAGTGGATTACTTCAAAAGTGGATTACTGGTAAATAATTTCGGATTACAAATTTATTAGTCCGATTACTCTAATTACTCGGAATCACAAGTGGATTATTAAATTAGAAGTGGATTACTCCACACAAGAAATGGATTACAAATGGGTCACTGCATATTAAAAATGTATTAATTCTGATTACTTGCTCGACTCCGGATTACAAGTTGATTATCCGGATTACACTGAATTACTTGACTCAAAATGGATTATTTGAATTACCTGGATTAGAAATGGATTACTTCAACTAAAAGCTGCATGTCTTTACTCTAGAAGTAGATTAAAAGTGGAATAGCCCGGATTACAATATTATTACTAAAAGAACTTTAATTGCTCAAATGGATTATCCCTAATTAGTTATACTACTCTGAATTACAAGTTTATTATCCTAATTATACTGGACTACTCGAAATCAAATAATGTACTCGAATTATTTGGATTGGAAGTGGATTACATAAAGTAATACCTACATGCTTTTACTGCAAATGTGTACTACAAGTGGATCACTGCTAGATTACTTCGCATTACAAATTTATTAGTCCGATAACTTTAATTACTACGAATTACAAGTGGATTGTAGAATTAAAAGTGGATTACTCGACATCAAAAATGGATGACAAATGAGTCACTGCATATTACAAATGGATTACTTCTGATTACTTTTAATACTCCTGATTACAAGTGTATTATCCGGATTGTACTGAATTACTTGACTCAAAATGGATTATTCGAACTAACTGGATTAGAAGTGGATTGCTACAACTAACAGCTGCATGTCTTTACTCTAGACGTACATTAAAAGTTGAATACCTCGGATTACAAAATTATTACTCCGATACCTTTAATTACTCGGAATTACAAATAGATTACTTCTGACTACATATACTACTTAGGATTACAAGTGTATTACCTCAATTACACTGGATTACTCGAACTTAAATGAAGTAGTATAATTATCTCGATTAGAAGTGGATTACTGTTGAATAACTTTGGATTACAAATTTATTAGTCTGATAACTCTTTAAGAAAAACGGATTACAAATGGGTCACTGCATATTACAAATAGATTACTTCTGATTGCTTGTACGACTCTGGATTACAAGTGTAATAGCCGGATTGCACTGAATTACTTGACTCAAAATGGATTATTCGAATTACCTGGATTAGAAGTGGATTACTCTAACTAAAAGCTGCATGTCTTTACTCTCGAAGTATATTAAAAGTGGAATACTCCGGATTAAAATATTATTACTCCGATAACTTTAATTGCTCGGAATTACAAATGGATTACTCCTGATTAGTTATACTACTCTGAATTACAAGTCTATTATCCGAATTACACTGGATTACTAAAAATAAAATGGATTAGTCGAATTACCTGGATTAGAAGTGGATTGCTTCCACTAAGAACTGCATGCATCTACTGTAAAAGTGTACTACAAGTGGATCACTGGTGGATTACTTCGCATTACAAATGTATTACTCCGATAACTATAATTACTCGGAAATAAAAGTGGATTATCAAATTAAAAGTGGATTACTGGACACCAAAAATATATTACAAGTGGGTCACTGCATATTAAAAATAGATTACTTCTGATTACTTGTACTGATTCGGATTACAAGTGTATTATCTGGAATACACTGAATTACCTGGATTAGAAGTGGATTACTCCAACTAAAAGATGCATGTATTTACTCTCGAAGTATATTAAAAGTGGAATACGCCGGATTAAAATATTATTACTCCGATAACTTTAATTTTGCGGAATTACAAATAGATTACTCCTAATTAACTATACTACTCTGAATTACAAGTGTATTATCCGAATTACACTGAATTACTCGAAATAAAATAATGTACTCGAATTATCTGGATTTGAAGTAGATTACTCCATCTAATAACTGCATGAATTTACTATAAAAGTGGATTATTTGGATTACACTATATTACTAGAATTACACTTGATTAGCCCGATAACTCTAATCACACGGAATTACAAGTGGTTTAAAAAATTAGAAGTGGATTACTCAGCACTAAAAATGGATTAAAAATGATTCTTTGCATATTACAAATGGATTACTTCTGATTACTTGTACTAATTCGGATTACAAGTGTATTATCCGAATTACACTGGATTACTCGAATTAAAATTACGTACTTGAATTATCTGGATTGGAAGTGGATTACTCCTACTTAATAACTGCATGAATTTTCTGTAAAAGTGTACTGCAAGTGGATCACTGGTAGAATACTTCGCATTACAAATTTATTAGTCCGATAACTTTAATTACTCGGAATTACAAGTGGATTACCTAATTAGAAGTGGATTAATCGGCACCAAAAATGGATTACAAATGGGTCACTGCATAGTACAAATAGATTACTTCTGTTTACTTGTGTGACTCTGGATTACAAGTGTATTAACCGGATTACACTGAATTACTTGACTTAAAATGAATTATTCGAATTACTTGGATTAGAAGTTAATTACTCCAACTAAAAGCTGCATGCCTTTACTCTAGAATTAGATGAAAAGTGGAATACCCCAGATTACAAAATTATTACTCCGATAACTTTAATTACTCGGAATTACAAATGGATTATCAAATTAGAAGTGGGTTACTGGACACCAAAAATGAATGACAATTGTGTCACTGCATATTAAAAATGGATTACTTCTGATTACTTGTACTAATCCGGATTACAAGTGTATTATCCGGATTACACTGAATTACTTGACTCAAAATGGATTATTCGAATTATCTGGATTAGATGTGGATTACTCCAACTAAAAGCTGCATGCCTTTACTCTAGAATTAGATTAAAAGTGGAATACTCCGGATTACAAAATTATTACTCCGATAACTTTAATTGCTTGGAAATTACAAATGGATTACTCCTGATTAATTATACTACTCTGAATTACAAGTGTATTATCCAAATTACACAGGATTACTCGAATTAAAATAATGTACTCGAATTATCTGGATTGGAAGTGGATTACTCCAACTAATAACTACATGAATTTGCTGTGGATCACTGGTGGATTACTTCGAATTATAGATTTATTAGTCCGATAACTCTAATTACTCGGAATTACAAATTGGATTATCAAATTAGAAGTGAATTAATCGGCACCAAAAATGGATTACAAATGGGTCACTGCATATTACAAATGGATTACTTTTTATTACTTAATACTCCAGATTACAAGTGTATTAACCGGATTACACTGAATCACTTCACTTTAAATGGATTATTGAAATTATCTGGATTAGAATTGGATTACTGTTACTACAAACTGCCTGTCCTTACTCTAGGAGTAGATAATAATTGGAATACCCCGGATTACAAAATTGTTACTCCGATAACTTTAATTACTCGGAATTAAAAATTGATTACTTCTGACTACATATACTACTTAGGATTACAAGCTTATTGCCTAGATAACACTGGATTACTCGAACTAAAACGAAGTAGTATAATTATCTCGATTAGAAGTGGATTACTTCAAAACAGCATTACTGGTAAATAATGTCGGATTATAAATTTATTAGTCCGATAACTATAATTACTCGGAATTCCAAGTAGATTATCAAATTAGAAGTGGATTACTCGGCACCCAAAATGGATTACAAATTGGTCACTGCATATTATAAATATATTACTTCTGATAACTTGTAATAACCTAGATTAAAATTGTATTAGCCGGATTACAAGTGTATTAGCCGGATTACAAGTGTATTATCTGGATTACAAGTGTATTATCCGGATTACACTGAATTACTTGAAATAAAATAGATTATTCGAATTACCTGGATTAGAAGTGGATTACCTCAACTAAAAGCTGCATGCCTTTACTCTAGAATTAGATTAAAAGTGGAATACCCCAGACTACAAAATTATTACTCCGATAAATTTAATTTTGCGGAATTACAAATAGATTACTCCTGATTAACTATACTACTCTGAATTACAAGATTCTTATCCGAATTACACTGGATTACTCGAATTAAAATAATGTACTCGAATTATCTGAATTTGAAGTGGATTACTCCAACTAATAACGTCATGCATTTCCTGTAAAAGTGTACTACAAGTGGATTACTAGAGAATAACTTTGGATTACAAATTTATTAGTCCGATATCTCTAATTACTCGGAATTACAAGTGGATTATCAAATTAGAAGAGGATTACTGGACACCTTAAATGGATTACAAATGGGTCACTGCATATTAAAAATAAATTTTTTTTTATTACTTGTACTAATCTGGATTACAGTTTATTATCCGGAATACACTGAATTATCTGGATTAGAAGTGGATTACTCCAACTGAAA
>JAAAKG020146187.1:0-10720 GCA_010014905.2 Druon quercuslanigerum
ATTTTCCAATTCTGGAATTTTATTGCTAGGGAATTTTTCAATTCGAGAATTTCATTATTTGGAAATTTTGTTATTCGGGAAGTTTATAATTAGAGAATTTCATTATGCGGAAATTTTTTTATGTTCGGGTATTTTCAGTCGTTCCAAATATATTATTAGTTTTGTGCATTCGAAATATGTAAAACAGGACATTCGAAATGAATCATAGAAGAGAATATGCATATCAGAATAATAATGATTTATACCATCGTGATAACAACTTCTGAAGGTACTTCTCATGGGTCTCATTTAGCTAGCTTCTCCACAGTTTCTTTATTAATGGCATTGACGTGAGTTTTGAGCTCGTTAGGAGAAACAGACTCGCAAAAAGGAAAAAGGAGGGTAAGAAAATATTATATTTTTTTTGGGATTCCAAGGTAAGTTTATATATTATTTGTGCTACCATCAAGCATAAATTACAGCTCAGCCTTCATTAACACAGTTAGGATGACATTAATGACAAGGTTTATTATAAATTTTATGGGTGATGAAGAAAGCTGTTAAATATAAAGTGAGAATACTCTCCTATTTTAATTATTTCAATTATTTTTAGGGATTTTGAAAAAAATCTTGGCTGTAAAGAATTTTCTAGATTTTCAGAAGATATGGAACAATTTCACAGGATCTATAAGGTTTTTAACTATTTCAAAGCATTCAAAGTGTCTTTTTATTATTTCTTTGGATTTCAAGGAATTTCAAAAGATTTGAAAGGGTGTTTAAATATTCTAGGGTTTTTTATGATTCTAATGAATTTTCGAAACCGTAAAAAAATTTAAAGGAATTTTAAAAAGTTTTTAGTGATTTTGAAAATTTTAGGCAGTTTTTTAAAATTCCAAGAAATTCCAATCCAAGACCTTTTTCAAAGAATGCACAAATTTCAAGAGACTCCCAAGGATTTTGATAATTGAATTTAATAATTCAAAGGATTTTAAAGGATATGAAATATTTTAGGGTATGAAAAAAGATTCTAAATACTTTTAAAAAGTTTGGAGGAATTTTGAAAATTTTAGGACATTTTTTTAAATTCCAAGAAATTTGTTATCAATTTCTATCATTCGCTAAGATTTGAAAGGATCTTAAAAATTTTACAGTATTTTTAAAGATTACAAAATAGTTTGAAAAGATTTCAAAAATTTTAGGAGATTCGCAAGGATTTTGATAATTGTATTTAAAAATTCAAAGGATTTTAAAGGATATGAAATATTTTAGGGCATTAAAAAAATTCCAAGATATTTTCAAAAAATTAAAAAAGGTTTCAAGAGAATTAAAAAGATTTTAACGCATTTGAAAAGAAATCGGGAATTTTGAAATATTCCAAATAATTTTTAAAAGTTTTTAGTCTTTTTGAAAATTTTTCAAAATTCCAAGAAATTTGTTATCAGTTTCTATCATTCGTTAAGATTTGAAAGGATCTTAAATATTTTACTGTATTTTGAAAGGTTCCAAGATATTTTGAAAAGATTTCAACATTTTCAAGGGATTCCTAAGGATTTTGATCATTCAATTTAAAAATTAAAAGGATTTTTAAAGGATTAGAAATATTACAGGGCATTAAAAAAGATTTAAAGACATTTTCGAAAGATTTAGAAACTTTTAAGGATTTAAACGATTTAGAAGCATTTGAAAAAAATTAGGAAATTTTTTGAAAATTTCATAACATCTTAATTTATTTAAATATTTTAAGGGGATCCTAAAGAATTTTTTTGATTTTAGGGTATTTTGAAATATCTCAATACATTTTTTAAAGATTTCAAAAATTTTAAGAGATTCTCAAGGATTTTGATAATTTAATTTGAAAATTAAAAAGATTTTAAAGGATATAAAATATTTTAGGGTATGCAAAAAGATTTTAAACAAATTGAAAAGAAATCGGGAATTTTGAATAATTCCAAGTAATTTTTAATTGATTTGAATGAGTTAAAGGAAATTAAAATATTTTGAAAATTTTAGGGTATTTTGAAAGATTCCAAGACATTTTTCAAAGGTTTCAAAAATTTCAAGAGATTCCTAATGATTTTGATAATTGAATGTAAAAATTCAAAGGATTTTAAAGGATTATAAATATTTCAGAGTATGCTAACAGATTTCAAGATATTTTAAAAAAATTAAAAAAGGTTTCAAGAGAATTAAAAGATTGCAAAGAATTTGAAAAGAAATCGGGAGTTTTTAATAATTCCAAGTAATTTTTAATTGATTTCAATAATTTGAAGGATTTTTAAAAGATTTTGAACATTTTAGGGTATTTTCAAAGATTCAAAGACATTTTCCAAAGATTTCGAAAATTTCAAGACATTCCCAAGGATTTTGATAGTTGTATTTAAGAATTCACAGGATGTTAAAGGATATGAAATATTTTAGGGTATTCAAACCAATTTCAAGATATTTTCAAAAAATTAAAAACTGTTGCACGAGAACTAAAAGATTTCAAATCACTTAAAATGAATTTGGGACTTTTTAAACATTCCAAGTAATTTTTAATTGATAGCAATAATTTAAAGGAAATTAAAAGATTTTTAACATTTCAGGGTATTGTCAAAGATTCCAAGACATTTTCTAAAGATTTCAATTTGAAAATTATAAGGATTACAAAGGATTATAAATATTTTATAGCATGCAGAAAGATTTCAAGGTATTTTCCAAAAATTAAAAATAGTTTCAAGAGAATTAAAAGATTTCAAAGAATTTGACAAGAAATCTGGAATTTTGAATAATTCCAACTAATTTTTTAAGATTTTAAGTAATTTTTAAATGATTTTAATAATTTAACAACATTTTAAAGATTTTAAATATTTTAGGGTATTTTCAAAGATTCCAAGTTATTTTCCAAAGATTTCGAAAATTTCAAGATACTTCCAAGGATTTTGATCATTCAATTTAAGGATTTTAAGGATTTTAAAGAATTCTAAATTTTTTAGGGTATGCAAAAAGATTCCAAGATATTATAAAAAAATTAAAAATGGTTTCAAGACAATTAAAAGATTTTAAAGCATTTGAAAAAAAATCGGTAATTTTGAAGGATTCCAAATAATTTAAAAATGGTTTTAAGTAATTTTTAATTTATTTCAATCATTTGAAGAAATTTTAAAAGATTTTGAACATTTTAGGGTGTTTTCAAAGATTCCAAGACATTTTCCAAAGATTTCAAAAATTTCAAGACATTCCCAAGGATTTTGATAGTTGTATTTAAGAATTCACAGGATGTTAAAGGATATGAAATATTTTAGGGTATTCAGAAAATTCCAAGATGTTTAAAAAAAATTGAAAACTCTTGCAAGAGAATTAAAAGATTTCAAATCACTTAAAATGAATTCGGGACTTTTTAAGCATTCCAAGTAATTTTTAATGTTTTTAAGTGATTTGAAATTGATTTTAATAATTTAAAGGCATTTTAAAAGATTTTTAACATTGTACGGTATTTTGAAAGATTCCAAGGCATTTACCAAAGATTTCAAAAATAACAAGAGATTCCCAAGGATTTTTATATTTTTACTTAAAAATTCAAAGTGTTATAAAGGATATCAAATATTTTAGGGTATTCAACAAATTTCTAAGATATTTTTAGAAAATTGAAAACTGTTGCAACAGAATTAAAAGGTTTCGAAAATTTAAAATTAATTCGAGACCTTTTAAACATTCCAAGTCATTTTTAATTGATAGCAATAATTTAAAGGAATTTAAAAAGATTTGGAACCTTTTAGGTTATTTTTAAAGATTCCAAGACATTTTCCAAAGATTTCAAAAATTCAAGAGATTCCCAAGGATTTTGATAATTGTATTTAAAAATTCAAAGGATATTAAAGGATATAAAATATTTAAGGCTATGCAAAAAGATTTCAAGATATTTTCAAAAAACTAAATAAGTTTTCGAAAGAATTAAAAAAAATTTTAACGCATTTAAAAAGAAATCGGGAATTTTGAAAGATTGCAAGTAATTTTAAAAAGTTTAAAGGGATTTTAAAAACTTTAGGCAGTTTTCAAAAACTCCAAGAAATTCCAATACAAGACATTTTTCAAAGATTTCAAAAATTTCACGAAATTCCCAAGGATTTTGATAATTTAATTAATTAATTTAAAGGATGTAAATGATATAAAATATTTTAGGGCATGCAAAAGATTCCAAGATATTTTCAAAAAATTAAAAAAAGTTTCAAGAGAATTAAAAGATTTTAAAGAATTTGAAAAGAAATATGGAATTTTAAAAGATTCCAAGTAACTTTAAAAAGTTTTTAGGGATTTTGAAAATTTGAGGCAATTTTTCAAAATATCATGAAATTTGTTATCAATTTCTATCATTTGTAAAGATTTGAAAGGATCTTAAACATTTTACAGTATTTTGAAAGGTTCCAAGATATTTTGAAAAGATTTCAAAAATTTTAAGGGATTTCCGAGGATTTTGATAATTTACTTTATTGTTTCAAAGGATTTCAAAGAATTAGAAATATTTCAGGGCATTCAAAATTTGCTGGAAGTTTTTGCAAACTTTTTTCAAATGCTTTTAAATCGTTCAAAACCCTTTAAAAATTTATAATTTTTGATCATTCAATTTAACAATTCAAAGGATTTTTAAAGATATGAAATATTTTAGGGTATCCAAAAAATTCCAAGATGTTAAAAAAAATTGAAAAGTGTTGCAAGAGAATAAAGAGATTTCAAATCACTTAAAATGAATTCGAGACTTTTTAAACATTTTTAAAGATTTTGAATATTTTCGGGTATTTTGAAAGATTCCAAGACATTTTCCAAAGATTTTCGTAAGATTTAGAAATTTTTAAAGGGATCTATCTGAACAATTTAAAAGCATTTGAAAAAAATTAGGGAATTTTTTGAAGATTTCAGGAATATTTTAATTTATTTAAATGTTTTAAGGGGATTCTAAAGAATTTTTAAAATTTTATTGTAATTTGAAAGATATTTTGAAAGACAAGGACATTGATAATTGAATTTAAAAATTAAAAGGATTTTAAAGAATATGAAATATTTTAGGGTATTCAAAAAAATTCCAAGATATTTAAAAAAAATTGAAAACTGTTTCAAGAGAATTAAAAGATTTCGAAGCATTTAAAATGAATTCGGGACTTTCTAAACATTCCAAGTAATTTTTCATTTATTTGAATAATTTGAAGGATATAAAAATATTTTGAACATTTTAGGGTATTTTGAAAGATTCCAAGACATTTTCTAAAGATTTCAAAAAGTTCAAGAGATTACCAAGGATTTTGATAATTCAATTTAAAAATTCAAAGGATTTTTAAAGATATGAAATATTTTATGGTTTTCAAAAAGATTACAAAATATTTTTAAAAAATTAAAAAAAGGTTTCAAGAGAATTAAAAAGATTTCAACGCATTTGAAAAGAAATCGGGAATTTTGAAAGATTCCAAGTAATCTTGAAAAATAATTTTAAGGAGTTTTAAAAGCTTTTGAACATTTTAGGGTATTTTGAAAGATTCCGAGACATTAAAAAAATGCAAGGTATTTCCAAAAATTTTGATTATTTAATTCAAGGATTCAATGGATTTCAAAGGAATATAAATATATTAGGATATGCAGAAAGATTCCAAGATATTTTCAAAAGCCTTCTTAGATCGAAATTTCCTTTTCTTTGGTAAAAGAATGCGTCAGTTCTTTCGCAAATCAACTTTTTTGTTAAAAATTCATATTTTTGGGTTAAAAATTGATTTAAATTAATTTTTTTTGTTGCAGATGCACAATTTTTGTTGAACATTCATCATTTTGGTTGAAGTTTTAACTCTATTGTTAAAAACACACTTTTCGTGGAGAATTAATCTTTTTGTTAAAAATTTAACTTTTCGGGTTGAAAACTGAAAAAATTGATAAAAAATTCTTCTTTTTAGCTTTGGTTGAAAATACAACTGTTTTCTTTAAAGCTCATCTATTTTTTTGTATAATCAAAATTTTAGTTTACAAACATGTTTTTTTCTGATAAAAAAATTAAACTGTTTTTGGGAAATTTCTCACCTTTTTTGGTTAAAGTAAATAATTAAATTAGGAATTTTAACTAAAACATAAAAATTAAAAATTTTACCAGATTAAAATGTTTTTTTTTGAATACTAATGGTCAGGCCACAATAAGGAAACCGTTATTGAACTAAGAAAAATAAAGTTTTGCATATGTTTTATTTAATTATCTAACTTTCCCAATACCTATATTTTACGACTTGTTTTCGCTTAAAGTATTCACCTGTCACAATCTGTAAAAAATTTGTTAATTAAGCCTTACTATAAATTATGTAATTGTGTACGCATAGTAAACCTTAGTTTGAAGTTGGAATGTCAGATGGCCATAATATTACTCATTTAGGATGTATCCGAGATCAGAACTCACGTTTTATGGGTCATAAAACGAAACTGAGTTTAGTTTATGTAGCACAAGTCACACTTATACGTTCTTCGGTATTTGAACATCATACATATTGGATAGGCACTATGCAGATAAGGTTTTGCACAACAACTTCAATATTCGATATTGATAGAATCAATAATTTTCAATTTGTATGACAAAAAGTTCATGTTCCGTTCTTTAGTCAGACCATAGCACAGCTTTTATGCAGGTTCTAGTCTTTAATTTCTATGCCGTTAAAATTTATGGCGATGCCCATTTATTCCAGGGATCGCCAAATGTGTTGCCCAACCGTCGCCAGCAGGACGTCCTTTGTACTAATGAGGGAAAAACCAAATCATTTAACATTGAAAAATATTTTAATGGAAAACTTCTAAACTTTTTGGAATATTTCTCTATGAATAAACCTGTATATACCACCAGTTTCAGAAGTTATTGCTCACGCTTTTATATCCACGCTATATAAAATATATTGATAGAATCAATCATTTTTAATTTGTATGACAAAAGTTTTATGTTTCGTTCTTAAGTCACATCATAGCACAGCTCTTATGCAGGTTCTAGTCTTTAATTTCTATGCTATTAGAATTTATGGCGATGCCCATTTAGTCCAGGGATCACCAGGAGTTTTTCCCAACCGTCGCCAGCAGTGCGTCCTTTTGACTAATGAGGAAAAAACCAAATCTTTTAAAATAGAAAAATACTTTAATGCAAAACTTCAAGAACTTTTGGAATATTTGTTTATGAATAAACCTATACGTTCCACCAATTGCAGAAGTTATTATTCACGCTATATAAAATATATTGATAGATTCAATAATTTTAAATTTGTATGACAAAAAGTTTTTTGTTTGATCTTTACTCAGATGATAAAACAGCTTTTATGTAGGTTCTAGTCTTTAATTGCTATGTTAGTAGAATTTATGGCGATACCCATTTAGTCCTTTCAGCAGGGCGTTCTTTGTACCAATTAGGAAAAAATCAAATTATTTTACCTTACAAGTATTTTATTGGAAAACTTCTCAAACTTTTACAATATTTTGTTAATTATAAACTTTATGCACCACCAGTTGCAGGAGTTATTATTCACGCTTTATATACATGCTATATAAAATATATTGATAGAATCAATAATTTTCAATTTGTATGACAAAAAGTTTTTTGTTTGATCTTTACTCAGATGATAAAACAGCTTTTATGTAGGTTCTAGTCTTTAATTGCTATGTTAGTAGAATTTATGGCGATACCCATTTAGTCCTTTCAGCAGGGCGTTCTTTGTACCAATTAGGAAAAAATCAAATTATTTTACCTTACAAGTATTTTATTGGAAAACTTCTCAAACTTTTACAATATTTTGTTAATTATAAACTTTATGCACCACCAGTTGCAGGAGTTATTATTCACGCTTTATATACATGCTATATAAAATATATTGATAGAATCAATAATTTTCAATTTGTATGACAAAAAGTTTATGTTTCGTTTTTCACTGAGATCATAGTACAGCTTTTATGCAGGTTATAGTCTTTAATTTATATGCCGTTAGAATTTATGGCAATGCCCATTTAATCCAGGGATCGCCAGGAGTTTTTCCCAACCGTCGCCAGCAGGGCGTCCTTTGTACTAATGAGGGAAAAACCAAATAATTTAAAATTGAAAAATATTTTAATGGAAAACTTCTAAACTTTTTGGAATATTTCGCTATGAATAAACCTATATGTACCACCAGTTTCAGAAGTTATTATTCACGCTTTATATCCACGCTATATAAAATATATTGATAGAAACAATAATTTTCAATTTGCATGACAAAAAGTTTATGTTTTGGTCTTTACTTAGACCATAAAACAGCTTTTATTTATTTTTAGTCTCTTATTTCTATGCTTTTCAAATTTATGGCGATGCCCATTTGGTCCAGGGATCGCCATATGTTTTTCCCCAACCGTCGCTAGCAGGGCATCCTTTGTACTAATGAGAAAAAACCAAATAATTTAAAATTGAAAAATATTTAAATGGAAAATTCAAGAATTTTTGGAATATTTCGATATGAATAAACCTATCTGTACCACCAGTTGCAGGAGTTATTATTCACGCTTTTATATTCACGCTATATAAAATATATTAATAGAATCAATAATTTTCAATTTGTATGACGAAAGGTTTATGGTTTGATCTTTACTCGGATGATAAAGCAGCTTTTATGTAGGTTCCAGTCTTTAATTTCTACGCTATCAGAATTTATGGCGATGCCCATTTAGTCCTTGCCAGCAGAGCGTCCTTTGTACCAATGAGGATAAAACCAAATCATTTTAACTTGACAAATATTTTATTGGAAAACATCTCAAATTTTTGGAATATTCCGTTATCAATAAACTTATATGTACCACCAGTTGCAGAAGTTATTATTCACGCTTTATATCTACGCTATATAAAATATATTGATAGAATCAATAATTTTAAATTTGTGTAACAAAAAATGTATAGTTTGGTCTTTACTCAGAAAAACAGCTTTTATTTATTTTTTAGTCTTAAATTTCTATGCTATTCGAATTTTTGGCGATGCCCATTTATTCCAGGGATCGCCAGATGTTTTGCAAAAAGGCGCCAGCAGGGCGTTTTTTGTACTAATGAGGGAAAAACCAAATCATTTAAAATCAATAATTTTCAATTTGTATATTAAAAAGTTTATGTTTTGGTCTCTACCCAGATCATAAAACAGCTTTTATGTAGGTTCTGGTCTTAAATTTCTATACTATTTGAAATTATAGTGTTCCCTATTCAGTCCAGGGATCGTCAGACGCTGTCACCAACTCTTGTCATCAGGGCTCGGAAAATTTCAAGAATTAATTTTAATTCTTAGAATATTTTGCGACCAATAAACTTATATGTACCACTAATTTTCAGTTATTTGAAACGAAAATGTTATGCTTTGTTCTTTACTGAGATCAAAAAACCTTTTATGTAACTAGTCTGGAATTTTATGCTATTTCAAATTGGGGCGATGCCCATCTGGTTCGGGGATCGCCAGACGCTGTCACCAAATCTTTGGGAAATCATTACAATTTTCGGTGAATCATTGTGAATTCTATCTGATAGCTTTGGAAATCTTTGCGGAATATTTCTAATATTTTTGAAATATTTGGTGATATTTGGGAAATTATTGAAGTCTTTATGAAATCTTTGGGAAAATCGTAAAATATTTTTCATCAAACTGAAACGTTTGGAAGTTGTTAAAATCTTTGTGAAATCTTAGAGAAATTATTGAAGTCTTTGTGAAATCTTTAGGAAGTAATTACCATTTTTGTGAAATATTTTAAATCGACCTGACATGTTTAAAATTTTATTGAAATCTTCGTGAAGTCATTGGGAAATCAACATAATCTTTGTGAAATATTTGAAATATTATTGAAATATTTGGGAAATCTTTGCTAAATCTTTCTGATATTTTTAGAAATCTTTGCGAAATATTTCTAATAGTTTTGGTAACATTTGTAAAATTATTTAAATCTTTGTGAAGTTATTGAAGTTTTTGTGAAATCTCTAAGAAATCATTACCATTTTTGTGAAATATTTTAAAGCGACCGGATATGTTTAGAAAGTTATTGAAATCTTTTTCTGATATGTTAGCAAACTTTGCGAAATATTTTTAATATTTTCGAACTGTTGGTAATATTTGAGAAAATATTGAAATCTTTGTAAAATCTTTCTGATATTTTTGGAAATCTTTGCGACATATTTCTAATATTTTTGGTATCATTTGTAAAATTATGGAATTCTTTGTGAAGTCTTTGGGAAATCATTACCATTTTTGTGAAATATTTCAAAGCAACCAGATATGTTTAGAAAGTTATTGAAACCTTTGTGAAATCCTTACAAAATCTTTCTGATAAATTTATAAATCTATTAAAATACAAAAATAAATATAAAAATAAATATTTTTGAAATGTTTGTTAATATTTGGGAAATGATTGAAGTCTGTGTGAAATATTTGGGAAATCATTGAAATCTTCGTGATATTAAATGTTTGGCAAGTAATTAAAATCTTTAAATATATCTGAAACCTTTGAAATATTTGTAAAATCTTTGGAGAATCTTTGACATTTTTTTAAATTTATCTGATACCTTTGTGAAATATTTGGCAATATTGATGAAAATATTGAAATCTGTGTAAAATACTTGGGAGAAAAATTTTAATTTTTCTCTGTTTAGCAACAATTTGTATTACAATTATATGATTTTTTGAAACCTTATTATCTTATAAATACAATATTAAAAATTATGTATACACGTGCTTTTCTTAAATTAGTGTAAAAGCTTATT
>JAAAKG020146188.1:0-10720 GCA_010014905.2 Druon quercuslanigerum
TGCAATAATTACAGAGGGATCAGTTTATTAAGTACCGTAAGTAAAATATACTCAAAAATACTTATTCGTAGGGTAATGAAAATAATAGAAGAAAATATTTGGGAAGTCCAAAGTGGGTTTATGCCAGGAAGGTCATGTACGGATCAAATATTTATCTTAAGGCAAATCACAGAAAAAAGTTTGAGAGTGGAAAAAAAGTTTGCTGTGCATTTGTCGACCTAGAAAAAGTTTTCGACAAGGTAGATAGAAGTAAACTTTGGGAAGTCCTGAAAAAGTACGGAGTAAATGGATGGCTCCTACAAGCTATTAGAAAAATATAGACGGGTAGCAAAGCGAGTGTAAGGGTAAATGGGAAATTGAGTGACTGGTTAGATATTATGCAAGGCGCTAGACAAGGATGTGTTATGTCTTCATGGCTATTTATATTATTTATGGACAAGTGTTTAAGAATGGCTCTTTTTGACGAAGAAGGTGTGGATCTCGAAACAGTAAGGGTATGTGGGTTTGCGTTCGCGGATGATAAGGTTGTCACGGCAGAATCTATCGAAGATTTGCAAAGAATGTTGAATAAATTGAATGCAAGCATGAAAAGCATGGGCCTCACAATTAACGTACATAAAACAAAAACTATGGTGTTCGAATGAAAGAGTGAGAAAACAATATGCAGCATTGTATTAAATGATGAGAGAATTGAACAAGTTGATAAATTCGTATACTTTGTTAGCTTCTTTACTAGGGACGGGAAGATAAAAGAGGAGTTAGATGGACGCATAAACGAAGGTGGAGCAGGCCCCATTATCAGAAGTAAAAATATATCAAATAAGGTTAAAACGGCAATACATAATTCTATATTTGTACCGACTGTACTATACATCAGCGAGACATGGACCTATCAAGAAAAGGATAAAGAGTAAAATTAACGCGATTGACATGAGATTCTTGTGTATAATATTCGGGAAAACTCTGATGGACAAAATGAGCAACGAGATAATCCTTAAAGAATATGGTGCAGAAGAGACGCTAATTGACACATGAGAAAGAAATCGGTTAAGATGGTTCGGGCATGTTGAGAGAATGAAGGATGAACGACTAACGAAACAAGTGTATCAAGGTAAAGTAAATGGCAGCGTGTCCAGAGGCAGACCGCGGAAAGAATGGTTAGAATGTGTGAATAACGTGTGTGACGTTAAAGAAGCTAGAGAAGTATGCCAGGACAGAAAAGTATCGCGGAAAAATAGTTAATAAGAAGAGTGTCAGTAGAGTGAATGACGCCTGAAACAAAAAACCTTGGATACTAATGGACCCAAGTGGGGTGAACTTGGGGGGATTGCTAGAGGGATTGATCAGCAACCTGGATCGGAACAGTGTTGCGGAATGAACGTGTTATTTAAATAAATAACACGAGAATTCTAGATCAGTCTAAAAAAATTCTATAACCCCTTCCTCACACTACTCCCTTCCCCACCGAGTGAGTCACGCCTACCCCGAAAGGGAAACGGCTTAATGTTGTAATAATGATGGCTCATTTCCGGCTGTCGTCTAGTCGTTTTCTCCTATCGTTTACCCTATTTTTCCTATCGTTTTCCTGTGGTCGCGAAAAAACTACAAGAAAAAAATGACAAAAAAAAGATGACACACTTGTTATTTTTTTCCTATCATAAATTTTCGTAAGTATTGGACATTTAAAGATAAACATTAGAACGAGCACTTTGTATTAGGCACATCCCATCTGAAATGTTATCGATCTAACAAAACTAATCCTTTCTTGAAATGTAGAGGATATATCTAGGATTAGCCCTATATGTCTAACTCCATAACGACAAGCTGATACCTTTTATTTGGACTTTCGCTTAATTATGTATATCAATATAGAGTAGAACGGGTCTTAAAATATAATCAGGCGTGCTATTGACGCCCTTTTTTATCTCGAGTGCTGAATGTTTGTACCTATATCATATATCCATGTTTATTAACTATTTTAGCATGAAATGATTTGATAATTTAATAGTTTTCAACAAACTGCATTTGAACAACGCTAGGCGAAGTTTTTTGTATGAATGTAGAAACATCTTTGGTTTAAATTATTGGCATCTTATGCATTGGAAAAATAGAATTAAAAATAACAATAAATTTTATTTAATATAATTTCAATGTTAGGTCGAGAAGAAACGGATGGACCTTCATTGGTTACAACAAAATTAAATGCTGATCTAACAGTAGATGATTCGCTAAAAAAAGAAAGTTTGTTCGAAGAAATGAATGAAAATGATAATATTAGATTCTCAGATTTCGTGATGTTTGTGGCCACAATTGAAAAATTTCGAAGTGTGCGAAATACAAAAGAAGGTTTGTGCAACTTTTGGGATGTTTTTTCTTTCTTTCCAAGAGATTTTTCTTTGATAGAGTAACGCTTTAAATAAATTTTTGTTTCCTAGGCTCCTGGTTCATACAGACAATATGTGACGTTTTTGATAAAAGTGACGAAATTGAGTGGAATGATTTCACTTATAAAGTGAAAAGTCTAGTTTTAAAGAAAAGAGGAGTGGTGTACGGCATAGACAATGTAGTCCAGGTTGCTGAGATTCTCCACGATACTCTCAACATGAAATTCCTATTTCGGAAGAAGAAAAATAGGGACAGTATGTGAGAGTCGCATAGTGTGAAACTAGAAAAAAAATCAAGTACATACTAAAAAAAAGACTTTAGCTGAACTGACGAAATATCCCAAAGATATCTTTGCCGAAATACTTAGAGTTAAACAAAAAAGAAATATTCTCAAGTCAAAGATATTGGTAAGTTACAGTTTTTCTCAAAGGCGACTTAAAATGATGAATAACTTTTTGTTTGTTGTATTCTTGAGAATTGAGGATTTCACTTAAGGTCTTTACAATTACAATAAATGTTCGCTTATTAATTTAAATCGAAACAATCGATGAGCATTTAGGGTGATCGCTACACTAGGTAACTGAAATAACTTGAAACTTACCGGACATTTGTGGACAACAGAAAAAACTGAGCAATTGCAGTGAATTTATTTTTTGATCTGAGATTTATTACTTTTTGGTAGGAAAACCTATCCAACTCTTGAATTTTAATTGCACCGAATTTTATCGCTTTAATACTTTCCGTTTTAAATGTTAGGATTTTTAACACGTTAAGAATCATACTTATTTAATTCGGATTTATTTAAGTTTTGAGGGCTTTAATTTTTTAATTTTGAAATTAAACTTCCTCTTTTATGTCGTTTATTTATAAGGAAAGAATACTCTTGTTATTGCTTGGACAATTTCAAATGAATAACATTTATAACTCAAAAATGTTTACTTTAAGACGTCCAAATTCAAATTTATACCTTTATAGTGTTATTAAAAAATGACAAAATTAAATATACACAATTTTCTGGGTTAAAAAATAAAAGTAAATTATTGAAAATATATTTAAATATATAACTATTCTAAATAGTAAGCATCAACAATTAAAGAATATGTTTAATTCTGATTAAGTTTTCAGCGTTATATATGACTAATTTATTTTGAAAGCTTACAGTGTAAAATTCCTTCATTTTTCACTTTGGAAATAACCACGAACGTATTAGTTAAACTAATATTCTATGCAATACCTATAAATGTAATAATATAAATAAATTTATTCAAATTCGGCAATTATTTTGTAATTTTAAATTATGTAGTTTTCGATAGCTGATTATAAAATTGAATTAAGTTTGAAACTACTTTAATTTTTAATTTTTCGGTTCCGAACGTTTAAGTGGGAAAATTTACAAATAAGAAAATACAGTATTGAATGCTCAACATCAAAAAATTTTAAGCTGTAATTTTTTCCGCCTTTTTATTCTTAAACTAAAAAAATATCTCGCTGATATTTTGGAAAAAGACGAAACTTTTCTTGTAATATATTAGCGCACATCAGTTGCAATCATTTGGGTATTTTGTTTAAATAATGAAAATTGTACGCTTGTGAAACATAAAAAAACTTTAAAATACTTACAAATTCGCCACGTTTTTAAGCTTCTAATTTTAATTTAATTAATTTTAAAGCCTAAAGATAAAAGAAGGTACAGCTTCGAAAATTTGAATAATTAAAGTTTAGTTATAAGTCAATTTATTTTATGAAATTAAAAAATGTTTAAAGTTCGTTTTTTTATCTTGTAGCTACGCTGATTAAACACAAATCGAATTGTAAAAATAAAATCAGAAAAATAGGTGTATTAAATGACTGTGTCATGGGCCTGATTTTATAGGTTTAAGTAAATTACGTATAATAATAACTGTATTATATCAGATGTAAAGAAATGTGAATATTTTGTTATTGCAAATATGTAAGAGATAAATCTAGAATTATGAAACCATAATTCATAATTGAAAAAGTCATTTTCTTTTATATGGCGCGAAATATTTGTAATGTAATATACACTATTTTGTACCGGATTTTTTAATATATTGGAGATTTATATATAAAGTGATTTTTCAGATATAATTATCGGTTTTATTATAAAAATCTATCAACGATAATTTAAGTTTTTATTAACTTGGTTGAAAACCTTAAATAAAGTTTATCGTTTATTAATTTATCACTACTGTTTTTCGTTGATCCTTTTATTTAAAATGAGCGTTAAGTTAAGGTAATGATGTGTATTCGAGTATTCGGATGTTTAACACTTTATCTTCTCGAGAGTTATTAATGACACTTGCTGACTCAGTGTATCGACTATAGGAACGGCATCTTCAAAGTTTAATATCCGAAGAACCGAGTCACTCGGCCAACCTAGTCGAGTATACACTTCTGGCATATTCAGCGTCCAATATCCGACCCTTGTATAAAGATATTAGTGGCAACGCTCGCCTTAATTGCGTACAAGTGTTGGACAAGTGATTCCCATTGTCCCTATATTGAGATATTCATTTTCGAATCACGTTTGGCCGTTTTCAATTTTGACCTATTCGGCAGCTTTTTTACACTTGCCTGCTTTCAAAGAGTACCTAAACTAAATAAAGTTGGAAAGTATTTATATTTTATATAGGAACAAGATTGAAAATGAAGTATCGTCTCGTTATTTATTAAATAATTCATCCAGGATAACGTTATTTATTACTTATTTACTGTTATTTATCAGTCGATACTTTATTTTCTGTTTAATATTTTATAAAAAATTAGTCGAATTAGGCCATATTCGTCTACAAAAAGTAGCTTCGTAAACCATTTAATAGAATATTATTTTTATTATTATGCATGGTAATTTATTTTTACATAATTTTTTTCTTAAGCTGTTTAGAAGATGAATATTTAACGTAACTTTTGTGACGTTATAAATCTACATTTAATGTAAAATAATCTTTGTAAGAAATATATTCAGGATAAAAAAATCTTTTACTAACTTATACCTGACTCTAGCTTTGGGGCGACTTAAAGAGCTTCCTAGGGCTTGATTTTTAATCCATGTATTGTAAATGATAACTTTTCCCTTACAATTATGAATTGTTTGATGTCATATATGTCAACCCCATAATCTAAAGGGTTAAATGCTATCCTCCACAGAGAGGTTTTTCGAAAAATGGTTTTTTTTTCATTAATTGAAAAATAATGCGTTTTATGCGCATGAGAATGAGAAGAAGCATGAGAAGAAGCAAACCGCCACCGTGTCCTATAGGATCCAATCTATATATCAGGATCCCTACTGTCGCACGTGACCTTGCCTATCCCTCTTCTAAGTTTACGGGACCGTACCTATCCCTCGGAAACAACCCTATTCCGCGGGACGCAGAATAACACATGGGGCGTTCTTTATACCCTACATTTCTTAACTTTGCCTTGGCACATCCTTTGTTCCTGAAAACCTCCGATCCCATCAGGCTCCACCTTTTCTGCGGTACTCCCTTATTTCACGTAATTTACATAAAAATCCCTCGGGATTTTTAATCCTGCAGCACGCTTCTATTCTACGGGACTCCAGGCGCCCTATCCCTTAGGAATGCCCATATTCCACCGGACTCCACCTTTCCCGCGGAACACTCTTAATCCACGAGTTCTGTCTAAGTATTCTTGAGGACTTTACTATCTACTCAACCTTTCCCCTTGAAACCCGACGTATTTCTCGGAACTCCTCTATCTCTCCGAACCAACCTGTCCACCATGAGCGCGAAAGTTAAGGCGCTTCCTATGGCTTGATTTTTAGTCCATGTATAAAAAATGACAACTTTTCTCCTACAATTATGAATTGTTTGACGACATATTTTAAGTACATAGTCTAAAGGGCTAAATAATATCCCTCGCATAGGGTTTTTCTGAACAGTTGTCTTTTTTTTTAAATAATTGAAAATATGATGCACTTTATGCGTCCAGGAAGGAAGCCAACCTTCATCGTGAGTGTACCTATATTGAACCGGATATCGGCACCATTAGTTCACCATTGGTACGCACTCACGGTGGCGGTTAACTCATTTCCAAGTGCATAAAATGCATCATATTGTTACTTAATTAAAAAAAAACAAGACAATTTTTCGAAAAATATCATCTGTGAGGGTTAGTATTTAGCCCTTTTAGACTATGCAATTAAAAGATGACGTCAAACAATTCATAGGGCGCGTAGAGTCCCATAGAATAGAAGCGTCCTGTAGGTTTAAAAGTCCCGAAGGGTATGTGGGTTTCGTGGAATAGGGGAGTTCCGCAGAAAAGGTGGAGCCTGACGGGATTGTAGGTTTTGAGGGATAAGGGATGTGCCAAGGCGAAAGTGAGAAAAGTAAGGTATATAGAGCGCCCTATAGGTTATACTGCGCCCCGATGCACGGTGGGACGAAAATCACGACTCTGGACAAATTGAATTTCCGAATACAATTCTCATCTGATTTAAACAGTTTTTTAAAAAATTGAATCTGATTAAAATTCGCATGATCTCATTAGAGCATATATTCAAATTGAGGCTATATTTTAGTTATTTATTATCTATTGATTTATTGAATACAAGGAAGACAAGTCGCATCGACACTAACACAGCTTATTGCTTTATCTCCTATTCTCTTCTGATCTGCATCCAGAAGCAGAAGTTTTACTTTTGAAACAGACGTAAAGTCTAATGTGCGTATCGAATTAATATTAATATTATTCTCATGAAATTTTTCATGCCGATAACTATTGGGTTTAACAAATTGGTCATTCAGTTAATCCAGTTCTGAAAACGAAGTAAGAATATCGAAAAATGGCGAAACTGTGCATTTGTTTATTACATTTATTTAAGTAATCAACAATTGTTATCGAATGATCGAAAATAATGAGTTGGTATCATCAATTAGTGATCTGCAGATGATTCTGGGTGGATAACGCTATTCATTCCATGACGAATAGAAGACATGAGTAATTGTTCATGAAATTGTTTATAACAATGGCTGTTATTATTATTCATCCAAATCCCCTAACGCTATTCGAAGATCAGTCATTAACAATTAAATACATCCAAAGAACGGAGTTTGTGTGACGAAAAATAGCCGAATAATGAAATTGTTAACTAAGATCTTTTGAACAATGGCGAATTATTATTATATGAGCAGATATGATAACTGAGTATCATTCACGAGCTCTGTGGGGCTAATTCCATGGAAAATGACTATTCTTTTCGTCAACAATAGCTGAAGCCAAAAATTGTTTTCTTTATTTGTTTATAATAATGATTGTTTATTCATGAATCCTCACGGTTAAGACACAAAAATTATTTTTGATGATTAATTGAGGAAATCTAGTGAGAATCAAGTGACCATACAACGTCAAACCATATGAAATCATTTTCATCCACTTATTTGTTTATAACAAATTAAATACATTTTATAATTCATCCTACGGCACTGGAGAATTGTACTAGATGGTTCCTCTACTCATTTTAGGTATTTGGGAATGAATCTGAGTATTCCATGAAAACGGTACTCTTTTAAAGTCAAAACAAATTATTTTTTGTCAATAAATAAAAAAAATAGAGCCTCAATTTGAATATATGCTCTAATGAGATCATGCGAATTTTAATCAGATTCAATTTTTTTAAAAAACTGTTTAAATCAGATGAGAATTGTAGTCGGAAAATCAATTTGTCCAGAGTCGTGATTTTCGTCCCACTGCGCTTCATGAGCGTACCGGAGTACACAACGCTTATTTTGATAGATTAAAAATTTAAATCCCCCTTTCTAATCTACACAGCCTTATAGGAAAAGACCTAAGCTTTGTTATGACAAAAAAACCTGTCTCATTTCGAAAAAAGTCAAATTTATTTTTGATCTTCATTTTCGAACGTCAAATATATATTTTTTAATCCGTAGGACCAATCAAAAGGGCGTAAAAAACACTATCGCAACTGTACTAGACAAAAATTTTTTTATAGCTATTCGAAGAGTGAAAAATCGCCGAAATTGATGATATGCACGAAAATTCCAAAACTTTCACCCAATCCCCCTCGGTCAATCCTTATCCGAATGACAAAATTTTTTCCCGTAAACTGTTATCCTATAGCATAACACTTTGCGAAAGTTTAACTTATATCTGACATTTTTGACTTTTTGAAATCCAAATGAATAGTGTAATATCGGGACGGCAAGCATGTTCGTTGGAAATACTTTTTTCCTCGCCGACAGTTCGGAAGACCAAATATACTGGATGAGACGTTTGTACCTTGTTCAGAGAGTATACTTTATAGATTTCAGTTCCTGAATGTGGCTCTGTGGCACGCCCATGAATGTATAGATCTCTCCAGCGCGAAGGTGTCAATTCATAGAGTTAATACAGATAGAGGCGACAAGCCAGCTTGGGAACCGTCGGTTCCCGACAATTGGAAAGTCGGGTTTTTCTGAAAGGCCGTAACTCTGAGACTATTGGTGATAGAACATTTTGTTTAGTTTTACGTATAATTTTATCTACTTTAATTTTTGTAAGAACAATATTACTTCTTAAATGCACAGGAGAACACCAATCCAATGGAATGTAATATTTTGCACATTTTCCCAAAAAATTTCTGTGTTCTGGGACGAAAGACTGTTCACAGAACCTGGACTATGCTACAACATTCGGGCTCGTAGCAACCAAGGTGTAAATATTTGTAACGAGAAATATTTATTTTAAAGAGTGCAATTAATTAATGTTTTCTAATTGGAGGCTGATAGCATGGTAAAGCTTTACAATTTTAAAGTAAAACACATAAAATAGGAAATGAAAAAATCGAACATAAACTGTATTATATCGGTTTATACACTCCTGAAAATAGGTTTGGGAATGCACGGAATCAGCGGATGCCCTCTGTTATTTTTTAAATTTATGATTAAAAATAAAACAATGAACTTCGAATTTAAAAGTGTTTTTAATAAACATCACACAATTCCATTTCTTAAATTAGCCTGCACTAATATTCGACAAAATAGCTGTTCTGTTCTCATACTTTACCCTTAATTCAAATTTAAGAATTCTTCAAGGCATATAACCTAAAAAAGCAAAAATCTTACGAAAACATGACCTAACAAAAAAGACGCGAAGGGTGCCAAGCACCAAGGGGTGACAATTCACTCGCGGAGCTTAGTTAGTAGCCATGATATAGGACATTCTTTTACAAATCGTGCGGATTTAGATCAAAAAAAATTGCCACCTCTTCAAATCTTGTCAAATTTTTTTTATGAAGTTCTTATTGTATATAAATAGACACGTATACGAGGTTTTTGTTCAAAAAATTTTTTTTCTGGAAATAGGTCCATTGAGAATTGTAATGCTTTATCCCATTCTGTTACATGTTAAATTCATTATCTCTTGTTCTACTTATGATATCGTTAGGATTCTTCTTTTATTTTAAAGGTAATAATATCAGCTTTGAGTCACGTGAAAGTTGTACTTTCAACTTGAGTTTCCTTAAGAATAATAACAATTTAATTGTTCAAACAATAATATCATGTTACCACAACGAAATCGATTGAAAAAATTACTATCGTATTTGTTATGTTCTTAGCTACAAAACCCTTTTTGATATTATTACCTTTAAAATAAAAGAAGAATCCTAACGATATCATAAGCAGAACCAGAGATAATGAATTTATTATGTAACAGAATGAGATAAACCATTAAAATTCACAATGGACGTCTTTCCAGAAAAAATTTTTTTTGAACAAAAACCTCGTATACGTTTCCTTTTATTTTCGGTATAGACTCAAAAAAAAAACTTTGGGACCAATCAAAACTGTCAAGTTAAAAAGGTATTCGATTTGTAAAAGAATGTCCCATAAGAATGCACGGTTTAGCCTTAATAGAAAACCGCCCCGGGTGCCAACCCATGCTACGCCACCACTGCCACGTAATCCTGCTACACCAAAACGCTTATGAATCTAGAAAGCTTCAAAAACCGAATTAAAATCCTGGCACTTCCTATTAACTCTAAATTGTTTTGAATCTTTTTTCATTTTGTGGGAAAGTTCTCCGACCTGGAAAGTTAAAAGTTGTATTCGCTGACGAACACTGGCCCACAAAAATGTGTAGCTGTTTTGTTGTTGTCAACAAAGGAATTCTGAAGAACACCGACACTCCCAATCCCAACAATTTGCATGCCCGGGAATTATTTTCCTACATTCATAGAGTCTATGTTCGTGTAGCTAGACCTGAAGGGGTCCTCTATCAAAACTTCTTGGGGGGGGGGGGGGGCATTTTTAGGGAAAAAAAAACAACACCTAATACTTATAAACATTTGGGGGTC
>JAAAKG020146189.1:0-10720 GCA_010014905.2 Druon quercuslanigerum
TTTGTTTCTAAACACAGGATCAAATGATTCCTGCACTCCTAATGGGATATTACAGTTCCATATTCTTTTCCGTGTAGTAATCACAGAATAAAATCACGGATTATATCTCGAGCTCTTCTGTAGTAAAATCGGACCACACATTTATATTTTGTATTTCAGCGGTCCATATACCGGATTTAGGTATATCTTATATCTAGGAATAGTTATAGTCCTCAAATTCAGGTAAAAAGTCTCAAAATCGGTTGTAACTTCAAATATGATTAAAAGGCACTTGCAACTCGCTCAGAAACGATACTCGGCACGATTTTATGGATTTTACGAACGGATTGAATCGATGACTTGCTCCGCACGACGATTGTAAGTCGTAATTCATTTTCGCACATTCCCTCGACCATCGCTGCTCTTTTGAATCGTCCAATATACACACTCGATCCAGCGGTAATAAATGTGTGAAACAAACTTTAGCACGAGTAAGCATGCTGGTAGGCATCGCCTTCTCGAGTTCTTGTTGATTTGTATTTCGAAGAGCGTATTCCAAAACTTACTTCTTTTTCCATGTAAAAAAAGACTCTTATTTCTATAACATCAGTCAGAAATTAAATTTTCCTTCCAAGAAAGACCCAGAATAAAAATCGAAGTATTATTTGAAATCAGTTTTTAGGATCCAAGAGGGTTTTTCAAGAATGAATCCAAGGAAACGAAATATTCTCTTCCGAAGGATACCTATTTATTGAATAAGCATGTTAAGTTGAATCGAATGCATCTAGTCGGATCTTCATTCACATCCATTTCCAATTAGATTTCCAATTTTCCTACTAGAAACCAACTTTCGGAAAGAAATTGCACATTTTTAGCCATTAAAAGTTGGAACTGTAGTCACTTTTTCATAAAAACAGAAGATCTTTAAAGAATCTCATATAACAGAAGCTCGGTTTATCGTCCAATGGACGTTTAACCCCGTTTCAAGAAAGGGGCTGGCCTGGGGCACGAGCCACGCTTTTAAGGTTTCAAAGTGCTTTACTTCACTTCAAATTGGTTTATTTTTTTTGCGCCAAAGTGTGCGACAAAGAAAGAGAAGAAGAAAGAGCGATTTTAGTCGAGACGTCGGTATGGAAGGGCCGCGAACGAGACTGAGCAATGAAAATTCAATGACGCGAGCAATTTGAGCTCGAGAGCCTCGCGCAACTTACAATCTGAAAGTATAAACAGTAGTTGTGTCCTTCTCTCACTCTCTCTCTTTCTTTATCTTCCGCGTTTTTTCTTATCCTTTGCTCTCTATCTCGCTATGAAAGAGCTCACGCGCTCCTGGGACCATATACAGCGCCTTCTGGCGGTTGAGTCGCGTACTATAATCGCGTAATTTGCGTGTAACGATACAATTTGTAGTTATGACGACCCCACACTCCCTTATGCTCACTGCATCAGACCAGCCTCTTGGACATGGATCTACGTCTGAGAACTTTTCCAAGTCTGCTGGTTCCGGGAGTATACAAATTAAAATTTTTCTTTAAATTCTACAAGTAGAAAAGGGGCGTGAGAAATGAACAACAAAATTCTTATTTCTGTTGTTGACATAAGAAAGTTGGTATGAGCAAATATGTAGAAAAATGTATTGAGTAAAAACATCCAATAATCGTGTTGATAGGCTATTCATAAACTATCTGAGTGATTGATCTTAAGTGATGAATAGGTAATTCCTGATGTCATCACATAAAATCTGCTTCATGAAGAAATGCATGTTAGATGTTACAACATCTGTTAAATTTTAATCTTAAAAGCAATACATCGATAGCGCTTCTGTGATCGCTGCATCCATCCTTAAAGAGAAGGGGAAGTAACCTAAAGAAGCTCACAACTCAGAACTTTGGTGTAGGTCATCGATCAACGAATTTTCAGTTCAGGTGATTTTGTTTACCTCTCTGTGCTTTAAGAGATATAATAATAAAAGAATAATATAACGTTCTTCAAACATTAGTTTAATAATTCACATCTTGCATTTAAATAGATATCCTTCTCGTAAATTGTGAAACAAGAGCATAATTCATGAAAATGGTTACGAGTATTGTTCAAGCCAAGGGGATATTCATATTTCTGTACCCTTCACTCTAATCGGTCATCGATCTCGATCTGCAAGTCTCATAAATCTTAATTTTTACGATCTTTCGAGAGGGCGTCCAGGAACTCGACCCTTTCATGTCTAGTTTGTTATCTACTGACCTTATGATTCTCCCTTCTATGTTTCGTTAAATGTTAAACAGCTCGCTAATGCACCTTTAGTGATTTAGATAAGACCCTTTTCTGAAGCAAGGTCTCAAGCGAGGTGCGATAGTAAATTGATTCACCAGTCCTTTAGCCTTGAGAAACAACCTTTAGAATATACCATCATTTAAAGCAGGAGTGCCCACTAATGCACACAAAATGATGTGAAGTTAGCAATAATCGTCCCCACTTTATAACGACATTTGACTTATCTCCAAACTGTTGAATAATGAACTTAAAACTACATATTTTATAAAAGAATGCAAACGATAGATGTCGTCAGAAAAGTGGGGACAAATGTTTCCAACTTCATATCCTCGCGTATGCTTACTGTTAAGCACTCCTGATTTAAAGTATCATCATGGACGTTGAACAATATCCCCTTCTTTTCAAATTTGTTCTCTTCATAAGCGTACTTTATACTAATATGGAAATAACAGAGAGAGAGAGAGAGAGAAAGAAAGATAGAAATCTAGCACTATTTTTATCGAGGTTCCTACGAAATATTACATTCAGATATTTGAATGATGTTGATATCAGCGACTTTGAAGAACGCATTCTGTAAGTCTTATAAGTGATAAGTTTTATCACCGACTTCTGTAATCGTATCTGATTTTGAAACTAATCAAGTATGCGCGCGTGTGCCGTCCGATCACCTTTTAACCCCGCGGCTATGTGCACTCCCAAGCGGTTCACGGGTGTCCCACGTGCTTTTACGATGCAAAATTATTACTTGCTCACAGTTTATTAAACTCAATTATCCTTGAGCCTACTTCTGCTAGTCTCATCAATTCTATGTTTGATATCTTCAATTCTGAATAAGGTATCATGAATCTGATGCCAACTTCTGAATGTAGAATAAAATTTCTAAACCCGAATGAATAGATATGTAACTAATGCAATTAGTAGTAATGTCTCTGACTGCTAAGTTAGTAGTTTTATCACTTTCTACTAAATTAAATGGTAAGATTGGTTACTAAATGAATTACAAAGTGTATTCTACTAATTTGCTTAGCAGTATTAAATTATTAATTAAATAAGTAGCAATGAATTATTAGGGAAATAATTTAAAAAAAAACAATTTTGCGGGTTTTTGAGTTTTAATTAAGAAATTTTAATGTTTTCTCAATTTTTATAATGCGTTTATATTGTTACATGATTAAAAAGTGTGTATAAACGTTTCAGGAATACAAAACAGGCTGCTAACAATTTTCAATAAGTAAACAAGAAATTGTTTTATCATAAACTTATTTTTAAACTAAAAGATAAGTTTGCAAGGAAAAAAGTTGCGTCGCGACTCTGCTCCTCTCGCGATTTTTCGTTTCTGATTAAATAGATTCTGACTTCAATTTATTGCTTGTTAAAGACATGATATTTTTTTTTGTATATTCAATTTCCTTAAAACGGGTAATTTTGAATTGAATATTGAAGAATTTTGGAATAGTTCAAAGGGAACTGGTAAAGCTCTTAGATGCTTACAGTGTGCAGCATACATTTTTTAAATTTTTTAAATATTGAAAACCTACAACTTGAGGATGCTAGTTAGCATGGTTATAAGTAATTTAACGTGTCGATTGTGCAGTTTCCACATTTATCAATTAATTTAGTTATAGCATTAAAAATCCCTTCAGTAGATATATTTCCTAATTCATTTATTTGTTTATTATTACTCATTGAATTAGTAGATTTAAAGTTAGTAGCAGTAAACTAATTTGCGGTAATTAAATGAGTAGAAAACTACTCGTCAAAATCTCCACTGCTACTATATCAAGCAGTTTGAAGAGAATGCATACAAGATTCTATGAGCTCTTTTGTCTTAACGTTAACAGGCAAGGAGGGCACAGATTTTATTTCTTTTTCGATGGAATTTTCATGATCGAATCAGTGGGATACCTAGTCCCGACACGACGGGGAGCTTTCGCATTCTTATAAGAAGCCCGCATTCGCTGAACTCGGTGGTACTACCTGCACGCTCCGCAAGTTGACCTCGAGGTGCACTGGCCTGGCTGCATTGTGCATGTTGCAGAATTTGCGTAATCACGTATCATTGTTCCGCCTCCTCGCTACCCTTCCCGCGTCTTTTGCATCCCTATCACGCCCCACGGTATTTTCTACATTCACGTGCACCCACTAAGCCTTCAGTGTTCGCGCGTGGTGTATAAGGACGAACACCAGAGTGAAATACGTTGAGGTGAGCGGCTTCGTCCGACTCATTTCCGCGGCGTGGGATTCCTCTAGGATTGAATTACATGAGTGTACTTCAGGGATCAACGCTGCATACGCCATTTACGCGGCGGAAGTTGGAATTGTCTCCTTTTTCTCTTATACCATTTTTCGTACTTTCTTCTTATTTAAAAAACAGGAACAATAGTTGTTCTTTTTTAACGAAAAATTCGTAAAAATTGATTTGGCGCGTGCCACTAAATTTTAAACACAAAACAGAGAAAAAAATTCAATGGAAGAATCCATGGCCGTCCGAGTAAAAATTATTCGACTTAAGTTCGACTTGAATTGCCCCCAATCAAGACGTGCTGAAGGCGAAAAGTTCAACTTGAGCATGTCTCAGTTTTGAGACGGAGCCAGACTTCAATTTATGGCTTGGAGGCAAGTTTTATGTCTTGAAGACATGCATTTATCTCTTGACTCGAATGCTTATGACTTCAAGATGAGCGGTTTATAACTTCGCATGTATACCTGACCTAACAAAAAGGGTCATTCTGACCATTCGAGGATATCGAAAATATTGTTTGTTCTTACGTATTTCTAACGGCTTAGGAGATCTGTCTAGAAAGTTACAATTTTTATTTTTTGAAGACAATTTTTAGGGGTTATACTCGTTCAGACCCACAGATTCTGAATTTTTAAATTAAAAAAAAAAGTAATAACTGCAATTTTTTTATTCATCAATTTTAATACTATTTCTGAGTCGAGAAAGGTTCGTCTTGAGACAAGTTTACGCCCATCATCTCAGCCAATATAAGGCTCGTCTTTAAAAAAAAAACGCCGTCTTAGCCAAGACAAGGCTCGACTTGAGACAAGTAAACGCCTCCTTACCTGTCGTGACCATAACAATAAGACGAAAGCCTATGTCTCAACTCATGTGCTAATTAAGAAATAACTAAAACTCGACTTTCAATAGATCGTCTGCGTGCTCGTGAGAGAAACTCAAGTAGCTCACTTCGGCCAGATGCGTTAGTGATTTTTCAATCAGATCGATACTTAATTTAAATGATTTAGTATTATGTAACTGGAGAAGTGTTGAGGTCTCAGAGTAATAGCGCAGTATTTGCAAAGCGTGTATATCGTGGCACCTACTAGGATCCTTTCTCTTAGCTTAGATTTCAGTACACTCCATACCTAGTGGATGCTCCGCTAATTTATGAGTCTTTCACGCAAGTCGTCGAGGATGTGTACGGTGAAATGCATTGACCTCGCTCAGCAGCTTCATTATTTTCTCGATCGTCGCAGGCGCGTCCGTCCTTCCTTCGTAGTATCTCCACGCACGTTAAACTTTAAAATATGATCGCTGTACGCAGTAACTGTTGTTTTATGGGCATTGACTAAAAAAACAACAACCCTCGTGCGCAGGTTATTAAAACTAAAATAAAAATCGAAAAATTAATGTTTTTCTTTGAAATTAGAGTCTTTAAGGAAAGTGCGATCATAAACAACGTAAATTACGGGTTTTATTGAACTATAATGAACATGAGCATGCTACCCAGGTCGAGAAAATACCACTTTTAATGTTGTTTTATTTCATGAATATAAAGTAACTAATGAGAGGCTTTGTACTTTTTTCTAGGCTGCAAGAGCTTTTTCAAAAGGAGTGTGAGAAGAAATCTCACCTACTCATGTCGGGGGAACCGAAATTGCCCCATCGATCAACACCATAGGAACCAGTGCCAGTTTTGCCGTCTGAAAAAGTGCCTGAAGATGGGCATGCGCCGGGAAGGTATGCATTGTAATGATCCTTTTTTTACGTATTTCCTTAAAAGTAGTTTCTGCCTAAGCTTCCATCTGGATCTCCGTCAGTATATTAGCGTGGGTCGAAAAAAACCAAATTGATTCAAAAAGAAACTGGCACGGATTTTCACTCTCTATCTACCACAGCTATCTAGAAACTTTTCTGACCTAGGCTTTTTTTGATTTCAAAGTTTTTTTCGATGCAGTACAAATCTTGATATTTTTTGGTTACTCTATGACCATTTTTTTCTTTTTAAATAAATATTATAAAATAATATGATAAATAATAATAAAATTTCGATATTGACCTGAATCTTGATGGAAGATCTTGCCAAAATCTCTATCTAAATACTTGATGATGCATGAAAGAGATTGTAATACTGCATTTTCATATTACGATCGGAAAGTATTCTTCAAACCTTTAAATATAATGTTGTCTTCTAAAATAGAAACGAAATAAGACGGATGTGCGAAATAGTACCTCATACATAAATGATCAATTCTTCTAATAAAATCTAAAACAAATCTGCCAACTGCGCGTTCTCTTGTTGTTACAATTAAAACTATAAAAAACAAGGTTCTTATTGAACATTTTGTAACCTAAAGTGGATATAAGAAAATTTGTAGATGTAATATTAGGCGAACATTTTTGTTAAAGAAAATGTTTTTGAAGCCTGGGTTGTTTTCCCAAAAATTAATTTTTAATTTATTTTTATAACAATAATGTATAACGAATTTGTTGATCTTTCTTGGTTAAACAACTTTTGCCTTTTCATTTTTGATTATCGCCTGTGTCGTTTTACCAAAAATTTATTTTTTTATTTTTTATGTTATTTTTTACGAATAAAATCAAAACTGTGAGTTTTATCAAAAAATGTTCATTGAAAATGTATAGGGTATACCACCCTACAGTAGTTAATGGTCCTAAAGTAGATAATTATTAATTTAAAATACTAATGTTTGTAAAATAGCTCATTTAACATAATTATTAGTTAAGACATGATGTATGATAATGTATTAAAATTAGAATGGATTATTTTACTCATATATGTGTTTAGAATTAATGGTTATCTATAATGTAGGGTGGTATCCCCTAGATTTTGTTGTTGAAGCAAAATTTGTCTGTTCATCTTTTTTCGTGTCTCGCATTGTTTGACCGCAAAATGGAATGTTTATTTTTCATTATGTTTTTTATGTCGGTTAAATCCAGAATCGTTAGTCAAAAACTGATGGTCAAACATTAGGGACATTAGGAAAATAAGTCTTACATATTAATTGTCATATGATCTCATATTTCGAAAATCGTAGGCAACGATAGCAGAAACTTTCCGTCCATTCGTATTAATTATGCAGATAGAAAAACCTATTACTCATAGACGTCTTTTACTCCTATCGGCACAAAAGTCAAATATCAACTAAATTAAACAAGATTCAAAACCTTAATTTTGAATCTAGTTTTTGCAACAGGTCGGCGCCTTGATATGTCTTGTATTTCTCAAGAGTCAAATTATCTTCCAAAAAATGCTGTACACCTGCATCCTACCTACAGTTAATAAATTGCAAACGAGCACGTAATATGTTCGTCCAGTTTCTAATGAGCCTACTTTTTAATTATCGCAGATAATTCTCTTTTTTAATCTCGATCCACCGATACTCAATTAAGGTAAAAAAAACTTTTTGAAAACACGTTTTGCTTTAATATGTTTCATTTACTCTTTTTAAAAATATGTAGTAAATTATAATACCACTCTGCAGATATTAAAATGAAGGATGTATGTTTTCGTTTTGTAATGTAGTACGTATCAAGCGTTTTAGTCGCGCACGCTTCTCGCTCGTATTTTTCTCTCCGATGATTTCGATGGATTTTTTTTTCGTGAGTGGAAGGAGATCAACGTATCGGAGCGTCAAGGTCGCCTTCTGACGGTTCTCCAGCAGCAAAGACGAGTTATAAGGTCGGTTCTCGTGGTTTGTCTTGAACCGTCAGCGACCACGAGAAACGGATCAGACGATAAGGGGCACGATTCTTAGCCGGATAGCTGTCCATGGTGGTAGCCACCTCGCGCATGCACCTTAAACAAGGTCAGATCTTATCGTAGCGTGAAGAACCAAGTCCGGAATAGCGCCGAGAGCCGATGTGAGGCGTGAGAAACCGCACGGCTTTTCCACACCCGGTCGCAATTAAATGTTTACTTATATACTCTGTTAAGTATATTCGGCCCCTAGCGTAATCTTTTCGTATACAAATATAACGCGTTTGCTGTAACATCAAACACATAATCATTTCGCAGATGCCTACACGTCTTGTTTGCCAATCTTGTTGCTTCAACTCCATTTTTATTCACTACTTTATTTATTGAATTTTCCTATACCTAAATATGTGCCCTTTTCTGGATCGCATCATTCACAAAGAAAAGAACCTTGGCCCAAAGTAAAAAAAGAAACCAAAAAGAATCTTGCGCAAAGTCTTCGTACTCGTGTTTCCCACAGGAGTGGTTCAGAAGGAGATGGTCGCATGTCATTCCGCCCCGTCACTGCGACATCCGCCCATTACGCGAAAAGAGTCACGAGCCTGGCTTTTGATAATAATTCGTGTTGTTCGCGGGGCATCACATGAGTACGTGCGTACGTAAAGGCACGCACACCTGCATTTGCAAAGAGATGGACGTATCACGAGTAAGTACCTTGGGAGCAAAGAAAACTCCGTTCGTGAAGATCTACACTGAAGGGTTTACTGGGAAGGTGGGTGGGGGGATAGTACGAGACGAAGGTGGGGCATTTGAGAGCAGGAGAGTGAGGAAGATGGTGAAAGACTGAGCGAGTAAGAGACTTTAAGAGGCAGATAAAGAGAGAAGGTGGTCCGAGGTCAGCGGGGTGTATGACCTTACCACGGAGGACCCTTCCTTCCGTGGCACCGAGCGCTAGCAGGCCTGGCCCGAGGCAGACAGGATGCGCTGAAGATTACCCCACAGATACTGTCCGCGATGATTACAGAAATCTAGGAAGCCGCTCAATTTAATTAACCCTTAATTGTGAGTCCAAGACGCGTTTAGTGGCCCCCCGTTCTTCTTCACTGCGTCCGGACCAGCCACTTCTCGCGTCCACACGAGGGGAGACCGTCCCAGACGTAAATTCTCCTCGTAACGATACCCACGGGTATCGATCGACTGATAGCGAGATTCAAGTCCAACAGCCGGTCTGCGGTAATGGATCTCGCAATCGGACGGAATCAGGTTCCTGCGAAATCAAGTTAGGCGATGAGCGAGTCCATCTTCTTGCAGTTTATGGGCCATCTTCATTTTAGTGCTTCAGGATTGCTCTTATTGGGAAATTATTGTGAAAGGTTTCACCATTATGATAATTATGATAATTGTAAGATACAGAGTGGCTTAAATCTAGCTTTAAATATAAAGTGGGCTCAATCCAAGATGTAACCAAGGTCGAACCGTGATCAAAACTATACTTTTATGCGCAATTCTAATGTCCTTGATTTAAATTTTTTTTATTTTTCTCGTAACTTCTGATTGTTCATGCGAAATTTAAAAAAATATTTAATATCAGTTTTGTAGGCATGAACAAGTAAAAATGTGAAGTATTTGAAATTCAACAATTTTGATAGTAAAACGTTTCAAGTCGATTAATAACGCGAATTAATTTTTTATTTGGAGAATTGAATTGCGTCTAAAATTATCACAATTAAAAACTAATCTAAAAAGTGAAATTATTCAAATACTTGTAGTGACTCCAATCGAAAGCCCAATTTGTTTAAAAAATGGTTGATTTTGCGTGGTGAAGCTTTATAAATTAATTGCTAATAATTTAAAATTTGTAGCTAATTGATTATTATTGATAAAGGTGTTCCATCCACTTAGAGATTTTAATAAAGTAGCCTTGAAACAATCGGGGCCTACATTCTGAGATGTATCTGTGATTGGCGTGAAAATGATTCTGACCTAATTAATAATGAGAATTATCTCTCATCAATTGAATAATTAATTGAACTGAATATACGAACTGCATTTGTTAGTGCATTAAATCCTATTTTCCAGCAGGTTTCATAATGTCTTCGCGTCTGATATCAAGTCTATAAATATATAAATATTCAGATCTAAAATTGGTACCCGGTAGTGGTTAGACCTTAGATTGTTAGGGTATAAAATTATACTGGATATTCCAGTTTGTCATTCTATCAGTAAAATAATGCTTCTGTTCTTATCCGCTAAATAAGAACGGAAGGACTGCATGCATATTATTATTCAAGCTTCATGATCAGTTGATTACCCTAATTCAATATACATATAAAAGTCATATATTTCTATTAAACTCTTTAAAAATTGCATATTCTTGTTGATTATTTGTCTACGTAAACAATCAATCAGAAAAAAACAAATTTTCCATGTTACTTATTGGATAGATATTTGGGGACGGAGCATTTTCTTGAGTAACGAGCACGCGATCTCACACAGGACATTCCGCAGAAAGCGTTTCATACGCGTTTCAC
>JAAAKG020146190.1:0-10720 GCA_010014905.2 Druon quercuslanigerum
ATTTTTAATGTTAAAGGTTACAAAATTATTGTTCATCATTAAAAATACATTTTTGTTATAAAAATATTTGATTTTGTTACTTTCAGTAAATAAGTAATAATTATAAAAAATGTAATTGATTAAATTTGGGAATATTCTTAAACAATTCAAAAAATATTTTTATAAATATTATTTATTTATTTAAAATATAATCTTCAAATATTTGTATAAAAATTTATTCTTAAAGTTTAAAGTTTCTAAAATTATCGTTTGAATTAAAAATAACAATTTAGGAACTTTAATTTAATCATTAAAAATACATATTTTTATAAAAATATTTGATTATTGTACTTTAAGTAAATAAGTAATAATTATAAAAAATATAATTGTTTAAGTTCGGAAATTTTCTTAAACACTTAAACAAATCTTCTTTATAAATATTATTTATTTATTAAAAATAAAATAATCAAATATTTTTATTTAAAAAACGGTTTTTATATCAAACTTTTGGGAACATTATAATTTGGGAATTCCCGAATCGTTTATAATATTACCAAGTTGCAAAATTCCTGAATAATACAATTTCCGGCAGTTTATAATATTACCAAATTCAAAAATTGCCGAATTACAAAATATCCGCACTATAAATTTTCCGAATTACAAATTTTTAATTATTTTTATTTTAAATTCAAAAGAGAATTTTAGAAACTTCAATCATTAACTTTTTAAAAAGTTATTAGTTTTCTTGGCTAATAATTTTTTTATATAAATATTTGATTGTTGTACTTTAAGCAAACAAGTAATAATTATCAAAAAAAAAATTGTTCAAATTCAAGAATGTTCAAAATCGGCAATATTATAAACAGTCGGAAATTTTATTATTCGGGAATTTTAAAATTCGATAATATTATAAACAGTTGAAATAAATATTCTTTGGAAATTTTATTATTCCGGAATGTTAATATCCGACAAGTTTTCAATTCGGAATTTTTATATTTTGGCAATCTTACAATTTCGGAAATTTTCAATTTTTTTTCTTAAAAACAGAAGTTTCTTTTTCCTTTCTATTTATTTTGTTCAATTTAAGAAAAGACATTTAAAATTGTATAATTTAAATTTGATAGTTAAGATTCTTGTTTTTCATTCAAAGAATTTTATAGTTCGATTTGAATCTTGGACGTTAAAGAGGAATTTAAAATTTCATTTATTCTGAATTTAATTTTTTAAATATTACAATACCGACAAAACTTTTCGCAGATTTTGTAAACTATATAAAAAAATTCTCTAATATCCTACTTTAAATTTGTGATATGTTAAAAGAAAAAAAATAATAACAAAGAAACATACATAAAAATATACAAAACAGAGAATATATTTCTTACCAGCAATGAGAGTAACATCGGTGAGTTGTTGTTTTTGCAGATATTCTTCCATAATTTTAAGACTATTTTCTGCATGTTTAGGGACTCGAAAATTTTCATCTTGGGTAACTGAGACTGTAGAGGCAATACTCGAAATACTATATTCACTCACAGAAGCATCTTTTTGTGAAAATCTTGTGTCCGGCTCTCCTTTGTTCGAGTTCATTATTGTCAGGGAAGAAGGCTTCCCTGACATTGTGCAGCCCAACAAATCTGACGATTACACTTGACACGAAGAAGATTCACTCGAAACTGCTGTACCGTCTTGTCTTTCTTCCACTTTTCTTCTCATCTGCAAGGTCGAATTGTCGAGACAAAAGCTAAACTCAGAACAGTGAGAACTCTTTGTTCCCTCTCTCAAAATTGCCCGCAACGCCTTTCATTTTGACAGTTCCGATGTAAACAATGCACAAGTGTCAACTTATACAGTGACAGAAATCTGCGAATCACGAAACAGCGAATACTTCTATGTTCCACAATTTTCCACCAATCTCGGATTACAATTTCTGCTTAATGTGTGAATTGACTGATGAAAATTGGATAAATTATTGAAATGAGCCAGTGAAATCCAATCAAAAACGTTGTAAAGGAAAATTGTATAGGTTATGTTCTGAAGCTCACTCCTTTGTCTCCGTCAACTCTCTGTCCCTATCTTTTATGCGCAAAGCCGATTGCGCCGATTGGTATACTGCTCATTCTGTCATATATTTCCGGATATTATCAGCTATTATTGCTTGGTTGATCAGCTATCTTCAGTTTTTCAAGATGGCCGCCTAATTGTTTAATCATGGTACATGTAAAATAGAGAGAAAGTGACCAAACCAAAGTAAACGAAAAAGAGTACATGCTTGTCCTATGAAAATGGTTACATTACTTCCCGTTCCCGAATATAGCGCTGGTGTGGCACACGAGTTAAAATGGCAAAAGCCTATGTTGATAATACGTGTAGGCACGCCCTAAAAGAAAATTTAAATTATTATAATAATTTAATTTAACAATAATAATTATTATAATTTTATTATTTCATTTCCAAGTCCCGTGAATTTGGTCAATTTTTGAAGTGAAAATACCCAAAATGATGTTTACTTGCTTCTAGATAGAGCTGTTTTATTCAAAGTTCAGCGCAAATTTAACTTTAATGAATTACCAAAAACTTTTTTGGGTAATTATTGATACAAATTATAATTTAAATTATAAGACAAAGTAAAAATGTCAGTCGTTCAATTTGGAAAAAAAAATAAATATTTTAAGCACGGTCAGTTATGTTTTTGTACAGTTTTTATTTTACAAATATAATTTTATTGTCTACTGAGAAAACGTTTTAAAGTACAAGCTATACAATTTTTATGGAGAAAAAATGCCATATTTTCAAGTTGAAACCTAACTGCTTTATATAACAATAATCTTCTTGGCTTGAAAATTCCAAAATTTTGTAGAAATTTGTTTCCATTAGAACTAAAAAATATTTTTGGTGAAAATTCGAGCTCTTTCTTGAATTTTTCAATTAAGTCAAGGCCGTAGCCAAGGGGGGTATGATCTGGGTTGGACCCCCTCCCCCTAAATATTTGAAACATGTATTATGATTAGTTGAAACTTTAAATATTTTGTTAAAAAATCGTCTTTGTGGTCGAATATTATTATTTTTCTTCACAAATTAATTCATTTGGTCGAAAATTTAACCAATTGGTTAAAAATATTTTTTTTTTTAATTTACAATTTATTTGTATAGTTCTAAATTTAAGAATTTTGTTGAAAATTCATTTTTTCGTTAATCTTCTTGTTTGAAAATTTCACTTTTTAAAAAATGTATCTTCATGCGCGGCTTTTCGTCGTACTCAAAAATTGTAACAATTTATGAACATTTTGAGCCAAAAAACGCACAGTATATGAAAATAGTGGAAACAATGTGACTTTCAGAAACCCCTGCAAGATTATCATAACAACTTTTTGAATTTTCTTGAAAAATCGACAACTCAAATTTGTATCCCACAAAACATAATCAACAACAAAAAATGTCATCTGTCGAAAAAAATATACAGAAAAAAATTGCTCTCTCAAAAAAGAGTGAACACTCATCCAAATTTGTCATAAAACTTTTTTTAGTTTTGCAGTTTTTGTTATAATCGTAAAAAATAACATTCAACGTGAAAAATTAAACTTTTTGAAAAACGACAGAAGTTACGAAAAAAAATAGTAGTTCACCCAAAAAAATCTACACATTTGTTATTATTAATTTTTAGATAGAACAAGTTTTGGTTAGGATGATTTTTTTTAAACAGGAAAAAAACATGGAAAATTAACAAATTAAATTCATGGAAAAACGATACAAGTTTCAATCAAGTGTTTAAAATCAAAATTCTTTTATAGGATGCGCGCTTTTTTTAAATTATAAAACCCAGACAGTGAAAATTTTCGTTAAAAATTTGTATCGTTGGTTCTCCTTTTTGGATGTTATAAAATTCTGTTATAACTGAAAATTAAACTAGTTCATTTTTGGCTACAAATTTTTTTTATTTGCAAATTTATTTATTTCAATTAAAATTTAACTATTTAATTAAAAATTAGTTTTTTCGTTGCTAAAAATTAATTTTGAACTTAAAAATTGGGTATTTCACTTAAGATTTGTCTTTTGTTAAAATTAAACTGTTTTTTTATTTAATATTAAAATATTTTTTGGTTGGAATATCAACTATTCAGTTTTTCGTTGAAAATTAATCTTCTTCGGTTCAAAGTTATACTACTTTATTAAAAAATAATATTTTTGGTTGAAGATTCATTACTCTAGTTTAAAATTAATCTCTATGGCTGCAAATTCAACGATTCAGTTGAAAAATTCTTTTTTTTATAAATTAATTTTTTTTACGGAAAATTTAACTATTCTCTTTTTGGTTGAAATTTTTTTTTAGTTGACAATTCTTTTTATGCAAATTGTATATATTCTTGGAAATTTAATTTTGATATGGAAATTTCACTATTCCATTTTTGATTGAAAATTAATTTTTTTAGTTGAAAAATTAAAAAACTTTTGTTGGAAATTCGTTTTCTTTAAGTAGACAATTTAGTTTTTTTGGGTAGAACTTTAAATAGAACTTAAATGAAAGTGTATGCATTTGGTTCGAAATTTGCCTTTCTAATACACAGAGAGAAATTTTAAGAGATTAATTCACGGAACTGCTCCTTGATCTTATAGTCTAACTTCTTGCAAGAACTAAGATCTCGGAACCTTTGCTTTTAAAGCAACGGCTGTTGATTTAAGAGCAAGGCTTCCGAGATCTTAGTTCTTGCAAAGAAGTTAGAATATAAAATTCAAGGAGCAGTTCAGTGAATTAAGATGACGGATGCAACAACTGGACAAGCGCTCGAAACCGCGAAGAAGAATGGTCCACCCGGGTAAATCTATTAATAAAACAAAGTGGCCGAAACTTAAAAAAAAATATATCTTCGTATTAAGCTTGACTCGACAGACAAATTCTTCAAATGAAACTTTTTCATTCGATGATTATTACTCAAGGTAAACAATAAAACTTAGAAAATTTTCCTCATCATTTTGATCGAAAATGAAAATATATAATTTTTGTTTTGAAATTTATCTTTATTACTTGAAAATTCTTCTCTTTTGTAGAAAAAATATAAAATGTTATCAAAATATGTACTTTGAGTTTGGTTTTGAGTAGATAATAATCTTATGTTTGTAAAAGTCATAACTGCACAAGAAAAAGTGACCATTAAGTAAAATATTCAATGTTTTCTCTAGAAAAGTAAACGACTTATTCTTTTACTTTATTTTACAAATCAAATATAAGCTTTTATTAATAATTTGTATAAGAAATCCATCAAGCAAGAGCGTTCAGGCCTGAGTCCCAAGCGTCGGAAAGGTTTTAGACCAATCACCTACGATCAGAAAGAGATATGGATCCCACCATTATCTTCCTTCTCTTTCTAGTTGCTATTCGCGTTTCCACCACGGAGTCAGCAATTCATTTCTTTATGTCAATGATTTCACCCATCTAACCAGGAATACAATGTCTTTGGGAATACCTATTCATCATAACCCCTCCCCTCGCAGCAGATGTTGAACGACAGTGTAGACTCGCTTGTAAGTGTGTGCGTGTGTGGTAGTCGGGGGAAGTCTACTAATCTACTTTGATATTAATATTTATCACCGGTTAACCGTTAATTGACTACCTTTTTAGTCAAGAATTCGTGTCTGGAATTTTGAATGCGTGGGCTGTGCTGGTGCATTTGCCGGAAGATTATTCAATAGACGGCCGCCGTGTTTGTTTACCCGCCCACAGAAGACGTCGTTTCTCTTGGTCCAGAGTTCCAGGCATCGCCACGACTCGATAAGGAAGTGGGTGGTGGAGTTTGCATTCACCACGTGCAAGCCCTTGTCAACTTCTTGCTCCAATCTGCATTCCACGATTTCGATTGTCTTGACTTGCACTTCATTGATGACACGCCTAGTTCCTCGTTCCGTCTTCGAATCACACTGTCTGTCGCCGGTAATAAATATTCACGGAAATGTGTTTTTCATCCAAGAAGCTGCGTTTTATGAGTACATTTCGGATTGAGAATTGACTTCTCAGTTACGAGCTTATGTCAAAAAACATTTTTGGAGACGATTTCGTTGAATCTGTGAGACAAAACTGCTAAAAATATGGACAATTACGGAGCCGATGGAAGTGGTGATGGAAATAATAGTCATCGAGGTGCAGGTCGTGGACGAGGACGTGGTTCCTGGGCCTCTGGAAGGCAGGAACCTCATTCTTTGAGGAGGCCACATAGCGCTGCACCAGCTCCAGCAACAGGTTTTGTAACATTTTAATTCATTTTTATTTATTCTTTTAGTTGATATCGTAACTGCAGATTTTAAATGAAAAAGGGATCATTTTTAAAAATTTTATTTTGGTTCCTATATTCATTTTTTACGATTCTTTATTGTTATCATTTTACTCCGAAATGTAGAACAACGTCGGGGAACGTGTATGCGAATCTCGAGAAGGTTGCAAAAGTATGATTTACAAATATTGATTCTCACGGTTTTATTATCTGTTGTGTATTCTTCTATCTGGCGATAAATCGGAGGTTTCATCACTTTTAATTCAAGTTATGCGATAATAAAATTCAGTGGATTTGACAATATGGCAGGTCGAAGTGGGTAATCTAACCTCAAAATTGGAGTTTCGTTTCTATAAATGCTTTCCCCATGTGTGGGGTTTTTAAATTACACTTATTTTATCGCTACATTATTATTATAGTTTAATTGTTGTTAGAATTAGTTAATTTTAATTTTTAGTTTGAAATATAAACTGTTATGCTTGCAAATGTCGCGTGCTCCAAAATTCAGACGTCATTTAATTGCCATGAATACATTCTAATTTTTATAGTTCAACTTTCATCTATTTAAATTCGAACATTTCCGCTTATAAAGAATTTTAATTTGGCAGATTTTGCATTTTAATTATTTTTAAAATCAGATGTTTTTCTATTCCTGGCAGAGATATTAATACGTTTTTTTTTGTCAGGTGACAATTTATTACAATCGGTTTTTTTTTTATTTATAATTTCAGAGAATGCAGGTGTTGCAGAAGTGGTGAAAAATTCGAAACTCTCGGCAGAGGCTGCAGAATTTGTTCCTCAGAGCTTCAGTCCCGCACCTGCACCTGTAAGTGGGTCATAAAAGTACAAATTTAATCAATAAGTCTCTAAAAGGGTTCTATTTTCTGAACATTGAACCTATTTTCAGGTTGACCTAGGTCAGGGAAAACCTGAAAATTATGAAAAAGTTGAGAACTATTATTGGTCAGGGAAAAATCAGGAAATTTTGAAAATAAAGTTTTGCGGTTTGTGAATTTATTTTTATGTCGGGAATTTGTAGAAAAGAATTTGTCCAACTTTGATTTCAACCATTTTTTAAATAGTTAATTATCTTTTTAAGTTACGATATCATTCAGTTTAGAATGCGAAATTAGAAAATCTTTCACTTACAAAATTTTAGATTTTTAATTGTTAAGAGTAAATTTTGGTTTAAAGAATTTTCTTATACAGTTTTAAAGCCGTTAACAATAAGAAATTAGAAGAGTTTAAAACCGAAGATTTTTGATAAAAAAATTTCGTTTGATGTTCACAGACTTTAACGTTAAAAATTAAACGGTTTCAATTGGAAAGTCTTATATGCACAATTAAAGGCTTTTATTACATTTTAAATATAATTTCAGTCTAAAATATTCCATTTTTAAACCACTCAGTTTGAATTTTTTCAATTTAGAAAAAGAACAATTGCTTAATATTTATAAATATAATTATTATAGAAATGTTATTGAGTGTGAAAAATTTTTGCAAATCGGGAAATAACCGGGAATATTTTTCTTTGGTTAAAACGACTACCCTGAATATTCTGTTTAATAATTTATTTGCCTTGTATGTATATTTATATTTACTTTTGTTGCAATGGATTCTTTCTGAAAATTCTATTTTTAGTTACAAAGTTTCTTATGTTTAAAATTTGATAATTTTCTTTAGAACTCATCCTTTTTGGTTGAAAATTCAACTTTTTTTAACGAAAATCCTTCTTTTCACATTGAAAATTCAATAAGATTCAAGTGCTGAAGGTTCATGTAAACGAACTTTTAAATTTATCGTTTTATAAACTAGAAATATTGAAACAATACACATTTAGTTATACTGAAAATGATACACTACAAAAGCAATTAACAATTCATTATTTTAAATTTTTAGTTAGGACAATTTTTGTAGATAAAATAGGACTGGGAAAAATATTTCATTTATTTGAAAGTTCAGAACTTCAGGGCACATGAAAATTCTACTATTTTGGTAGGGAATTAACTTTTTGTTAAAAAAATGTTTTTCTGGTAGAATTCAACTGTTTTTGCTTAAAAGTGAAAATATTTGTATTGGTTGAAATATCTAATGTTACATTATAAGTTAACAATTCATCTTTATTTGTTAAAAATTAGTGTTTTTCTCTTAGTGAAAAGTAATGTGTTAACTGGAAACTCATCTATTCCAGTTGAAGAGTCATGATAAAGTATAGTCATAAAAATATGATAAAAAATAAAATAAAAAAAATATTATAAAAAATATTTAAACTATTTTTTATTTATCTTTTTTAAATTGAAAATTCAACATTTTTGTTGAAAAGTCGTCTTGTTTGTTCAAAAATTATTTTTTTTTAAACTAAAAATTCAAATGTTTTAAAGTAAATTTTATTTTGGCATCAAAGTTGAACAATTTAGTTAAAAGTTTTTTTCTTTCTTAACTGAAATTTCTTTAATTGTTGGAATTTTGTCTTGTTTGCAATTAATCATTACTTTAGTTTTTTTCCATAAAAATTCTAATACTTTGTTGGGAACTTGTATACTTCGTAGCAAATTTTAATAATTTTTTGAAATTTTAAATACTTTGTTGATTTGTTGTTGGTTTTTTCTTGATTTTTTATTTGAAAATTTATGTCTTGTTGAATATTTCTCTTTTTGTAGAAAATTAGTATTTTGGGTTGGAAATTCGTATTTTCTTGTATAAAATTCAACTTTTAGATTGAATATTTATGTATTTTGTTAAAAATTCGTATTCATGGTAGAAAATTGATGTTCGCGAAAAACCTGTGTTTGTTTTTAAAATTGATACTTTTGTTAGAAATGTTATCGTTTTTTTTTGTAATATAAACTATTACATTTTTGTTTAAAATTCATATTTTTGGTCCAAAATTAAACTTTTTTTGTGGGAGTAAAGTCATCTTCTTTGGTTGAACATTTATCTGTTTGGATACAAAATTCCTCCTTTTGGATTTGAAATTACTTTTTTCCTAAATTCATATTTTCAGATTGAAAATTCAAATATTTTACAGAAATTTCGTCTTTTAGCATTAAAGTGAAACAAATATTTTAAACGTGTTTTTTTTTTCTTTCTTGACTAAAATGTATTTATTGGTTGAAAATTTGTCTTTTTGTTTGGAATTAATCATTATTTCAGTTAAAAAAATCATTTCTTTGTTTGAAAATCTTAAGACCTTGTTGAAAATTTGTATACTTTGTAAAAAATTCGAATAGTTTGTTCCAATTTTGAATACATTTCTGAATGTAGTTTTATTTTAATTACTTGTTTTTTACTGAAAATTTACCTTTTTCATTTTCGGTTGACATTTTTTCTTTTTTTAGTTGAAAATTAATGTCTTTTGTTAAAAATTGGTCTTTTTTATAGAAAATTAATCTTTTGTGTTGAAACCTCGCCTTTTTTGTTATAAAGTTCATCTTTTGGATTGAACATTCAGTGTTTTAGTTAAAAATTTATTTGTTTGGTTGAAAATTTAACTATTTTGAATATTATTTTTTTTCTGCTCAAAAATTAGTTATTTTTTTACTGATAATTTAACTTTTATATTTACGTGTGAAAATTCAACTATTTGTTCGAAAATTCATGTATTGTGTTAAAAATTCGTACTTTTGGTAGAAATTTGATCTTTTTCGGTTTTAATACAAACTATTTCATTTTTTGTTGTGAATTAACCTTTTTAGGTTGAAATTTCAATATTTTGTTTAAAAACTCAACTATTTTGTTAAAAATTTATTTAATTTGATATATTCTGAAAAAAGTAAGCCGAACAGTTCTGGTGAACCAATTACAGGGCTATAGTATCTACTCAATGTAAATATACTATAATGTTTATTAAATACTCTAGTATAAATTTATTATTTTTTGTGTCAAAAATTAAACTTCTTTTATGGTATAAAAAGTAATCTTCTTTTATTGAAGATTTTTCTGCTTGGATAGAAAATTCCTCTATTTACAGGGTGTCTACTCGACGGGAAATCGGAAAAAAGCGGGAAATTTTTTCGTAACGGGAAAACGCGGGGAAAAAGCGTTATTTCTTATCCGAAATCGGGAATTTTTTGGACTGGACTTGAATTAAAATTTTCCGAACGACATACAGCTTCGAAACCAAATTTCAGCATGCTTTTTTTTTTATTTCGTGCTTATCGCGTTTCGTTTATCGAGATAAGCGTCATTTGCGTTTGGAAATCGATCCAGTTTTGAGAATAAACCTCCAGAAATATACTCATAGTAGGTATAAAGAATTTTGTGAAAAAAAGAAACATGAGGAACAAGAAAGAATAAAAAAAGAGAGCGAAAGAAAGAGAATCTTCGAAGAAATAAAAGAACTTAAAGCAAAAAAAAAAAAAGAAAATTGATGAAAGGTTTAAAATATGTAATTAATATGTAATCAATAAATTATTATTATTATTATTATTACACCATTAAGCCGTTTCCCTTTCGGGGTAGGCGTGACTCACTCGGTAGGG
>JAAAKG020146191.1:0-10720 GCA_010014905.2 Druon quercuslanigerum
TTTGTCTACTGGTCTATATCAATATTATTAAAATATTGATAAATCTTAAGATTGTGAAAAAATGTCTCTATCTCCGCGGGGATCTGAACCCAGGACTTTCAGATCTTAAGATTTATCAATATTTTAATAATATTGATATAGACCAGTAGACAAATAAAATTAACATCTAAAATTATTAATAAAATATTTTCTGGTCAATATACCTAAGATCAACAATTAAAAATATTTTTTTGTTTGTTGATTTTTAACCACTGTATTTAGATTATTATATTATCAATAACATTGTAAATCAATAATCTAAACATAATACATTTCTAAAAATTTCTCACATTAAAAAATTGTTATTCATTTAATTTTTGTAGAAATTTTTGATGTAAGTTGTTCGCTTTAGGATTATTATTTAATTTTAATTTTTAATATTTTATTAATAATATCTTTAAAAAATTATTAACAGTTTTCTAGAAATCATTTTTCAATTTCACTTGTTTCAGAACTTCTAAATATTTTCGAACGCGACTTAAATTTGTCTTACATTTTTAAAAATCTTTTAAAATAAAACAAATTGGTTTAAAACCTTTCTAATTATTGTTGCCATTTTTACATTTTATTTGAAATGGCATTTTTCAAATTAAAAAATCATTTCATATTTTGCCAGGAATCTTAAGAAAATTTGTTATTCTTTGAAAACCTTTGAAAATTCTTCAAAAGCTTAATTTTATAATCATACAAAATCTACATTTTGTTTCAAATTGTTTAAAAACTTCTCAAGGCTGAAATTAATACCTAATGCTAAGACTTAAATATCACTTAAAACAACTAGAAGTTTTTCTAAAATTAGTTTAAATGCTGCAAAATTAAGAAAGTTTTGTTTAACCTTCTTTTTCAATATATTTTGATATTTCCAAAACTTCAAATTACTTTATAAAAATAAAACACAAGCCCGTTAAAATTTTTCCACAAATCTTATTATTAATAATGTTTAAAAAAAATTTTAATAAATGTTATCATTAAATAAAATGACTTATTTGGACATCTTTTTACTAAATTCGTGATGCAGAACATTTTTAATCTTTATTAAAAGATAAGCGAGCTAAAAATAGCCATTAAAATATAGTTTTTATAGAATATGTTCTTATAAAATAAAGCAGTAATACCCAATAAAAAATTTCATTAATTAACATATTTGGTAACATAATTTGAGGAGATTTAATACAAAAAAAATATATATAACCGGGATTGACAATGAATAACAAGTATTCAGCATAAGCTGCAACATATTTTAGTCAATTACGGAAATAAATCTTTGGTAATATAATACGTATATAAAAAAAATTTGATATTTGTGCTAACCTCTTGTCCAAAACAATATTTTCGAATTTAATAATAAAGTTAAAAAACATTAGGTTGATAAAAAAAAATCCAAAGATGTTTCCAATAATGAGTAAGGTTTTCAGATCTAGGTTCTAGAGAATCCAGAGAGGGACCGTTGGAAGAAATGATGTTTTTAGAACAGTTTTAATTGATTCGTTGGACAGTTTTAATTTTAACAAACTGTCCCGCTTACTGGACTTAATTGTTCCAAACTGGTCCAAAAGGGTCAATGTACATCGAAAGAGCAATTCGATGACCTTTGGTATTTGCAATCGACGTCATTTTCGTTGTCGTTAACACGATAGACCGAGTCTATTGACTTTGGATTTAGGCTCCGAATAAAGAAAAAAATAATAATAAAATGCCAGAATGTATCAAACAATTTTTCATGAATCAGAAAAATAAACAAAAACAAAGCTTTGAACCATTTCTGAGGCTAGAAACTAGAACTAGAAAACAAACGCGCGCGATTAATATTTGTCTCACGTAATTTTTTAATTTGAATATTAAAATTAAATAAATTTTTGGATTCTATCTAATATCTAAAATACTTGAAATAAAAATTTTGGATGTCAAATTATTTTTGTTTAAAATAAAAACACTATGCTTTAAATTTTAATAATTTTTTTATTGAAAGCAGCGATTTTTAGCACAAAATGCCAAGAAACTCAAAAATATATTAACTCTGAATGATAATCTAAAGAATAAAGATCCTCTGCAAAATCGAATTATTTTTCGATTTAAAAAAAATGTCTTCGACAAACATTAATATAAATCAACGAAAAATTGTTCCAAATTGTAAATCTTCTTTGAAATGTTAGTTTTAAAATCTTGAATTGTTAAAAAATTGCTAGCTTTTACCCTATAATAAGTGTACAAAAACATTTAATTTTCTTTAAAAAAATGAATATTTCAGATAAAAAAACCGTAACGTAACAAAAAACTGTTTAGGATTGTATATCTTCCTTTCAAAACTAATGTTTTATTTTTAAAATCACCAATTTCCGGTGAAACATTAACATAATTTTAAATTGTTAAAAAAATTATTCTCTACATTTCAATAATTTTGTAATAAAAGACCCAATTCTTGCAGTATGAAACGTCAACAAAACCAAATATTGTGAATTTAATGACTCTTAATGATAATATCTAGAGAATATTAATAATGATGTGTGCAAAATCTTATGATTTTCAAAATTAAAAAAACCAATTTTAGTTGAATAAATAAAATAAATAAATAAAATTGTTTCAAATATTCTTTGAAGTTTAATTATTTATATTTTAAATAATCGATTTAGTGTTAAAAACATTAAAATAATTTTAAATTTGTTAAACGTCGTAAATCTTGTATGAAATCTGTATCGATATTTTCGGTGAAATAATAAAAAAGTTTATAATCTACAAAATTTCCGGTGTCAAACGCTCACATAACCTATAATTGTTAAAAAGTTGTGAATCTTTTTTCGAATTTAATTTTAAAAAAATTGGCAATACCAATTTCCAAAGAAAAACACCAACATAATTCAAAATCTTTGAAAGATTCTAAATCTCGTTCAAATAATAATTTTTTTCTTCTTCGAATTTCCAATTTTCAAAGTAAAATACCAACTTAACCTTGAATTGTTAAAAAATATGAATCTTCTTTATAATCTAGGGTACTAACGCTCTCTGAAATTGTTCAAGCTGGTAAATTTGATTATTATGATCGATACAAATAATTAAATATATATCTAATGGATTTTGTTTTAAAATACTGACCTGAATGAAAATGAACCTAAAGTTAAAAAATATAAATATTTTTTTTAAATCTATTAATTTTGTATTAAAATACTAATAATTTCGAGCGAAAAATACTGACATAATAGAAAATTAACGTAATCTAAAATTATTAAAAATTATGAATCTTGATGATGGTTTTTCTTAAAAAATAATATCCAGGGAAAAAATAAAATAAACTTATATTTTAAGAAATTTGAGGTCTTCTTCGAAACTCTCTGATTTTATATTTTAAAATATTGCTAAACTGCAACATTCTTATTTTTTACATTTTACAAATCGAGAAGTTTAGAACTTTTTTGTTAAACAAAACAATTCTCGCTTTCGTTTTCAATGTGTCTAAATTGAAGAATGAATCAATACATTTTTTAAATGTTAAAAATTATATCATTTTAAGCAATTTTAAGTTGGAAACATTAAAATTAAATTTTTTATTTAAAAATTTTTAAATTGGAAGTTACATTATTTTAATTTTAGGTCTTTTATAATAAAAAATTTAAAAAATAGAACAATAAAAATTGTAAAGTTCGAAGCTTAGATTAAGCACTCTGAAATGTTAACGATTTAAGAAATTTTAAATCAAACAATTCAGACTCAACTTGTTTAGTTCTGAATGTTTGACTTATAATTTCTCATTTTAGATGAATAAATATTGCTGAAAATTTTTTTTAATCACCTTTTTTTGAATAAAAAATTTGCAATTGAATGGGTTAAAAATGGAAAATTTTAGTCTGAAACAATAAACACGGCGATCCATTTTAATCCATCAAGTACCATTAATTTTGACCTTGAGGTCAATTTTCAAGGTCAAATGGAGGTAAGGTCCTTTTCTTAAATGAGAAACCCGATTTTGGACTGCGAATTATAAAAAAGCGGGAAATTTCACTTCAAAAATGACCTGTGAAAAAATGGTTTTTGTAAAGTTGGATAGTTAAAAATTTAAGGTCAAATAAGAAAAGAAAAGACCAGATATCTTTTAAAATACTTTATTAGCTTTATCTACGAAGAAATGGTTCAGAAAAGGGTTGACCAGGACCGAGGGAGACATTTGATTGTACCATCAGTTTTGACCTTAAGGCCAATTTTCAAGGTCAAATGGTGGTAAGTCCCTTTTCTTAAATGAGAGCCCTTATTTTTGACTGCGGATTTAAAAAAAACGGGTAATTTTACGTCAAAAATGATCTGTGGAAAAATAGTTTTTGATATGGTAAAAAATTAAGGTCAAATGTCTAAGAAACGACCAGATGCCCTTTTTCTGAATTGTCTTGGACCTGAAGGTCATGACGGTCAAGGTGATGTACACCTTAACATTTCATCGACTTTTGTGAAGCATCTTAAACGTTTGTTTACCCCAAAAAACCAAGACAATTCAGAAAAAGGGCTTCTGGTCGTTTCTCAGACATTTCACCTTAATTTTTTAACTTTCCAAGATCACAAAAACCATTTTTCCACCGGTCATTTTTGACGTGAAATTTCCCGCTCTTTTGAAATCCGCAGTCCCAAATCGGGATTCTCATTTAAGAATAGGGTCTTAAGCCCATTTGACCTTGAAAATTGACCTCAAGGTCAAAATGGATTGTACAGTCAAATGCCCCGTCGGTCCTGGTCAACCTTTTTCCAAATCATTTCTTCGTAGATAGAGTATTTAGAAGATATTTAGGATTATGGATTAAAATGGGTCCCCGTATATGAGAATAGGATTTGAAATTGAATAAAAGCGTCATGAAATATCGGATACTGCTCAATTTTTATATTCAAATAACAGTTCAGTCTTAAAAAGAGTCGTTAATTTATAATTATACAGTTTATTTAATTAAAACGTTTTTTTATGAACAAATTTTAATTTTAAACGCTTCTAATTTTTAATTGTTGCAGTTTTCGTAACTGCACTTTTGAATTTTTTAAATTGAAAATGTACATCTAAAATTGAAGACCTAAAATGCAAAATTTTTGAACCAAACTTAGTGCTTTCATGATTGAATAAGTTTGCAATAGAATTTAACATGCAAAAAATTTGAAATACGATCGGGGAGACATGTTAACATAACCTAAAATTATTCCAAAATTGTAAATTTTCTTTTAAAACTGTTCCGATTTGCAGTGAAAAGCGCAAACACAACCTAAAAATGTTGAACACTTTTTTACTTCCTTTGAAATAAAATGATTTTTTATTAGAAGTATCGATTTCTAATATACAATGTTAAACGAAAAAATTGTGAATTTATATGATTTTTTTATATTAAAAATACCAATTTCTGACGAAAAGTACTAAGAAAATCCAAAATGGTTAAAGGATTCTAAATCATGTTAAAAAATTATATTTTTACTTTGAAAATTAATTATTTTTTCATTTAAATATCTTATTTGCGCTTTAAAACGCAAACAAAACAAAAAATTGTGAATTTGACAATTTTGGATCATAATCTGAAGAATAATGATGATCTGGAAAAACAAATGATTTTGTAAATTAAAAAAAAAAAAAACAATTTTAGACAAAAACACTAATATAACGTTTTTAAAAACCGCAATTCTATATCTGATTTTTAAAATGACCGATTTAAGGGGAAAATTTTTTCTAAACTTTCGTGATTATCATCAGATTCGAAAAAGATTTACAATTTCAGAACAATTTAAGGTTATGTTAACGTTTTTACGTTTCCTAAATTTCTCCTAAACTGACTGAAATTCTTGCTAAAATTGTCGTAAATCTACTGGATTCCTTTTTTTTTACAAATTTTTGAAATATTTTGTATTGTCTTAAAATCTTTTTAAATATTCTCCAAAATAAAATTTTTTAAATAAAGAATAGCTTCAAATATTCCCAAGAAATTTTGAAAGAAATTCTACAAAATTAAAAAAATGTTCTTAAAATCTTCCACATTCTGTTTTGGAAAATTTCGTAAATCATTTGGAATGTTTTGATATAGTTTTAAATATTCTTTTCAAATTAAATTTGTAAAGAAAAAAAAAACTATCAAAAATTTCCCCAAAAATCTTATGAACAATATATTACTTGAAACCTTTCAAAATTCTTTAAAAACTTCTAATTATACTCTTTGAAATCATCAAAAATGTAGAGTTTGTTTAAAATTTGTGGATTCGAATGTTTGTTATAAATTTGTAATTTTGCAAAATTGAAAATTTTTGCTATAAATTTTTTTACATTCTTCTCCACAAAGAAACGATTACAAATTTTCCTGGAACTCTAAGATTCCAGGATTTATTCTGCTTTGGTTAATGTTTCAAATAATTTGCTTCAATTTCGTTTTGTTTAATTTAACAGACGTTAGTTGAAAATTAAAATATTTTTGTTAGAAATATCAGACATTACACATCTACTTAAAAATTAATTTTTTTCATCAAAAATTCATCACTTTGGTTGAAGATGTAACTATTCTGTTGAAAATTCCCTTTTTATTGATTGAAAAATATTTATTTTAACTGAAAATGTTATTCTTCGACTTTTTGTTCAAAATTTATCTTTTTTATTGATAATTGACGAAAAAGTGACTTTTGCTGATGTCAAACACAAATTTTAATTCTGCTGAATATGTCTGGCTTTGGTGAAGTAATACAATTTTACATTGGGAAATCTTACATTTTTGTTAGTTTTATTATGAACACAAGATGTGGCATTCTTTATCATTGCCCTTCAACTGAAACTAAATTCTTAATTAAATTTGTGAATTTGGCAACATTCTTTTCCTCGAGTTTTTCAAATTACCCAATCAGCATTAACGAAAAGCGAAGCAAAGCTTTCGAAATTTTCGTAACACACCTACTTTTTACAGGAGTTTTATACATTTCTTTCCAGATCTGAAATGTAATCAAAATTTTTTTTTTAAATTATTGTTTCATTTACTATTCGTTTTGAAATTTTTTTTATAATTTATTTATCAATATGAATTTTCTAGAATCTATAAGGTTGAAATAAATTTTAAGAAACCTTTTTATTTTAAACGTTCCAAAGAAAATTGCCACATTATTTTCAGATTTTTCAATAGAATTCTTAGATAAAAACAGTGCTTTTTCAAATACAACAAACTTTCGCTATGAGTCACTCCGTTTTTGGCCTTCCAATTTGGAAACGATTCAGGCGGCCCTGACTGCTTAAATTTCGAGCCCCCCGAATTAAGTCCAAGGCTATTTCAAGGCAAACCCTGACACTGGACTGAGAACGAGAGTTTGGTGTATCTACATAAAACTTTATAAAATCTCTTTGGCCACTGAACACTTATTTAATAAAACTGATGAAAATCTAATAAACTTTATACAGGTCAATTTTAATAATTAAAATTTAGGTTTAAATTTTAATCCAGTTTTGATGAAATATTTTTAATAACTAAACGAACGTCACTTTATCAGCATTTCCAAAAATTTGACCTTTTATATTTTGAAAGAAATATGAGATTCTTTTTTTAAAGACTAGTTAAAAAAAAGTATTTTATTTCACGTTGACTAAACTTTAAAAAATTCATTTCACTAGTTGCATTTTCAAAGAAAAGTAAAACTACAATTTTCAACAGTTCTATTCTTGAACACGAAAATATGAATTTTCAATTAAATAGATTTATTTTCTACACAAAAATACGGATTTTCAACGAAATAGCCACATTGTCAATTGAAGAGATACATGTTTAATTGATATGATGAATATTTAATCAAAAAAGGTTAATTTCAATCAGTTGCAGTTTTAACTTAAAAAATTAATTTTCAACCAATTGCATTTCTAACAAAAAATACAAATTTTAACAAAATAATTATTATTATAGCTCTACCCGGAAATGTAAGGGAATTTTGTTCAAAGCGTACTCATTGTTTTTTTTTTAATTGACACATAAAATAAAATAAAATTAATTCTTTATTTGTAAAAGTAACTTTATATTACTGCAACTGAACTATTTTGTTGAAAATTCGTTTTTTTTAAAATTAATTGTTTCAAATGAAAATGTCACGTTCTAGTCGAAAAATAATCTTCTTTGTTGAAAATGAATTTTTTTATTTGAAAATTCTACAATTTTTTTGACATTTTTTCACTCCGTTGATTTTAAAAATGTCCATTTACTGAAAATTTAACTCATTTTGAAAAGTCATATTTTTTATTTAATTTAACTGTTTTTGATTAAAAACTAAAAATCTTTTTTTTGGATAAAATATCAAATACATTTTTTGTTCAGAATCCACCTTTTTTGCATAAAAATTTAATTACTGGGTTAGAAGTGAAACTCTTTTATTAAAATTACTATTTTCGGTTGAAGATTCATAAATTTAATTCAAAATTGATATCCTTAGTTGCTAAATTAGATATTTTGATGGAAATTTGTTTTTTCTTTTGTTAAAAATTATTTTTCTTTACTAAAAATTGTACTGTTCCATTTGAAATTCGAAACATTTTGTTGAAATTTTTATTTCTGTCAAAAAATACTATTTTTTTAAACTTTTTATGTGTATTTTTTATAAAAAGTTATCTTTTTTGGTAGAAGTGAATCTTACTGGTTGACAATTAATTTTTACATTCTCATCCTAATGAGGAGGTATTGGTTATATGTAAAATTTCAATTTGTCTGTCTGTCTGTCTGTAGTCTATAGTCTGTATACTGTAGGCACGATAACTTTCGAAAGATTCGTCAGATTAATTTCTGCTTTGGCACACTTTTTTAGGGCCTAAAAAGAAAGAACAAGTTCGTAAACCAGCTATTTTGGATGAAAATTCAAAAAGTGAGCACATTTTCAAAATATTTGAGTATATTTTTTTCAATATTTAAAAATTCTATGGACGCCTATTAATAGCACTCGAAAACTCGAAAAATTTATCCTTATGACTTTTTTCGATAAAATGAAAATGATCAAAGTTATAGCATTTTCAAAATCAAAAAAATAAACCAAAATGAACATTTTAAGCCAAACAACGCATGATATGAAAAACAGTCAAGAGAAGAAAAACGTTTTTTTATAAGCCCGATAAGATTATCATGAAAATTTTTTGAATTTTGTCGAAAAGCTGACAATACAAATTTTGATCATACAAAAAATAACGAAAACTCGAGAATTCCATTTTACGGCCAATCTATGCCAGACACGATAAAAATGAAGTGACTAAAATTGCGCACCCGGAAAATATCTGCAAATTTGTCATCAGTCAATTTTCGATAGGATGCATAGTTTTTTTAGTCGTAAAAAACACTAAAAATAAAAAATTTTAATTTTGGACAAACGGCACAAGCTATAAAAATAATAAAAAGACAAACTTTGCTCTTGCAAAAAATAGCGAAAACTCATTCAAATTTGTCATGAATAATGTTTGATAGAACACGCAGTTTTTATTTTAATCGTAAAAAATAACATACTAAATTATATAATTAAATTGTTCGAAAAACAACACGAGGCACGAACTAAAATTAACAGAATAAAGTTTTCCACCCCAAAAAGATCTATATATTTTTTATTAATCATTTATAGATAGGACGATTAGACTTTCTTTCAATCTTAAAAAATAAATTAAAATTTTTTTTTAAATTGTGATTTTAGATTTATTTCAAAACGAAAGAAGTTGCAATAAAATGTTTATTAATAATTTTTATTTTAATAGAATGCCCATTTTTTAATTATAAAAATAAGAAAGTAAAAATACTTTTGTTTCAATACTAATGCATACCACGATTGGTCTCTTCGATTGAACATTAATTTTTTTAATTAAAAATTTAACAATTCAATTTTTGATTGAAAATGTATCTTCTTGTTTACAAATTTTTCTTTTCGGTTAAGAATTACACTTATTGGTTGAGAAATCAAGTATTCCAGTTAAATATTTCTCAACTTAGTTAAATATTGTTCTTTTTGGTTATAAATTAAAGCAAATTGGATGAGAGTTAAACTCCTTTGTTAAAAGTCCACCTCTTTGGTTGAAAATACTTTTTTTTATTGAAAATTTTACTATTTCATCTTTGGTTAAAAATTTATCTTTTTAATTAAAATTTAAGTATTTCAGTTAAACGTTTATCATTTAAGTTAAAAATTATTCTTTTTGGTTTAAAATTCTTATTTATTTCAATTAAAGAATTATTCCTTTTGAAAAATTTAAAATAGTTTATCCAGTAATCTGAATTTGAGCTTAAACATTCCAATAAGCTTAAAAAATTATTATTTTAAAAGTTTCAAGGAAACTTTTTACATTATTTCTAGATTTTGAAATTAAAATAGTAGAAAAAAAAGTGATTTTATTAAGGTATTTACTTAATTATAACTAAAAAGAGTTTCTTAAGCCTCTAAAAACTGCTATCAAAAATTTTTAAGCTAAAACTTTCCACTTTTTAAAAATCTATAAAAATTAAAAATATTTCATAGGTTATATTTTAGAATATTTTAATTGTTGATCTTATGTTTATTAAGCAGCGAATATTTAATTATTAATTTTAGATGTTAATTTTGTTTGACTACCGGTTTATATCAATATTATTAAAATATTGATAAATCTTAATATTGTGAAAAAAATGTCTTCTATCTCCGCTGGGATCTGAACCCAGGACCTTCAAATTTCCGGTCTGATGCTCTTACCAACTGAGCTACGGAGAGA